>CM068317.1:6217500-6272500 GCA_034766995.1 Acanthacorydalis orientalis | reverse complement strand
TTCACACATAAGTCATAAAAAATTCCCACCTCGGCTCGATAATGTCGACTTTGTTTGACACTTACGTCACTTAATGGAATTAAAAAAATCAGATTTGCTACATTTGAACGTACATTTACATCAGTGCCATAAAATGTACACATATCCGTATGTAAATACATTATTCCAAATTATGGTACTTAAATTTTGTTTGGTATACTCATATATATAATTTCATCCGATTTAAGTCGTTTCAAGTCAAGTCGTAATTTTGCGGAACGTAACTCCATCGTAAATCGGGGTACCCTGTTTATATTTGCTGAAAAAAAGTCAAATTTTAAGCTGAAACATCAGTTATTCTTCTTATTAATAATTAATATTTATTTTTAAATAATTTTTGATATTCAAGTCGATTTTCTAATAAAATTTATTCTATGATCAGTGATAATAAAACATTTAAAAAAACGTTATATTAAAACACTAAGGTTATGTTAGATCAATGGTCATCAAACTTTGTCGACTTACAGAACCCTTAAGATTATAAAATTTTTTTGCGGATCCTCTACCATCCCTAGAAAACTCAAGAAGCGCTCCCACAAGTTTTGAAAATCCGCCATCTTACATGCCCAATTTTATTATTTACTTCTGATTGAGTCGTAATATGTACTCATAAATACAACTTTACTGCATAATAGTAGGTAATAATAAGCATTTATAGAAATATAATAAATTATTATAAATTAATTATTTTGAATTTTTAGCATTTCGGGGTTTTTCTTCGAAAATACTTTCGAATTTTGACTGACTCGTGAAACCCTTGAGGAGGTTGTGTGGTACCCCTGAGGAGGTTGTGTTGTACCCCAGAGTTCCGCAGAATAGAGTTCAAAGAACATTGTGTTAGATGAATAAATAATATAATAATTGTTAAATCAATTATGAATTCAGACATATAAAATCTTCATCTTTCTTTAACTAAAAATGACTATCGCAAACGTTTAATAAACGTCGATCTTAACAATGTTATATAATAATCTGTATAATAAATGACTTGTCAAGTTTTCCAATGTCCACATCTCAATAGCATACTACAAAGTTTTTAATTTAGCCTGTAAAAAATGATCCGGCCCGTGCCCGCTGTTTGCTTGAACAGAGAGCAACAGGTACATTTGATCGTATCCATCCCAATGAATAGAAAGAATCAAGGCAGGTCCTCTTGCTTACAGAGTGGATTTTGATTTAATACAAAAACCAGTCACGTTTCATAACAAAAAAGTGAAGTAAATTTAATAAAAAGTATTATTAATAGTACTTATATTAATATATATATATATATATATATATATATATATATATATATATATATATATATATATATATATATATATATATATATATATATATATTAATACGTATTTATTTGTTCCAATACATACAGTGTGATTAAATATTTGATAAGTGTCGCATCTAACATTGATATAAAGTAATTAGATAGATGAAGTAACAATAAAATATATTCAAGTTAAATAATTCGTTTTAAATAAAAACGATTCAGCCATGTCAAATATTTTCAAAGAGCATTATATATATATATATATATATAATTGCTGATAAAATTTGTATCTATCGTAGTGAAATAACGGGTAAATAAATAAAATGTTATTATAAAACAATATGCAGCAGCATATACAAGTATTTACTGAATAATTAATCATAATTCTCTACCTCTGTACCATTAATATTTCTGAACTTTGTTACATTTCTAAGCAATTTCTGAATTATTCAAGGTTTATTTTGAACATAGCTATTTTTAAATTTGAAATAAAACACAGAATTTACGCTGAAGTTTCAAGCTTATTTATTGTAAATTGTAATAGGGGGCATTCCATTTATAAATGGAAATAATACCGTGTGAGTGACCACCACGTACTTTCTTACAAGTAACCACTTTTGTTAACATTTTCAATAACATCCCTACACAACTGGGGATTCTTTATCCCACCAATTGCTTTTTGAATTGCGTCTTTTAGGTCGAAAATTGTTTTAAGAATATTGCCGTACACCTGTCCTTTAACGTGACCCAAAGAAAGTAGACCAACGGTGTTAAATCGCAGGATCTCAATGGTCAATTAATATCTTCATTTCTGGAAATAACGTGACCAGCAAATTTCGTCCTCAGTAAATCAATTGTTTCACCAGTTGTGTGGCTTGTTGCACTGTCCTACTGGAACCAGATGTCTTCCAGATCAATATTATCCAATTTTTCCTACAAAAAATTGGTTGTCATGTTTCGGTATCTTTCTTCATTCATGGTACTCGTTTCAACAGCTTGATTCTCAAAAAAGTAAGGACCAATGACTCCACCGAACTTTTGAACACGTGTTGATGTTTCTGTATCTTTAACCGATCCAGTCTCTTCAAATTTACTCACTAATCAAAGAATTGTTGATTTAGAAGAACGAGTATATCAAAAATAAATATCGCATAATTTAATTATCGAAATGTATTTTTTATAAAATGACTATTTTCATAATGCAATTGTTATTATTTCAATGCGTTGTTTGGTTGTATACGGAGCCATAACTAAAAATGGCATTGTCAAAATTTAATAAATGTCAATAAAATACAGCTGTTAGTTTGACATCTGTAAAATATAACCTTTTAAAAAAATGCATCCCTATTGGAAAACCTTTTATCTGGTCGACTGTAATGTGTTGTGCTATTCACTAATTTTGAAATCGTTCATTCAAACAGTTCAGAACAATATTTGCTTAATGTTAGTGTACACCACCATCCTGTTGAAAGTAAACTGTGTTCTAAAGCTCATTCTCGAAACCATCTAAACTTTTAAAAATTGCTGCAACATATTCAAATAAATATACCTAGTAATATTACTAATACAAATTCTTGTACAATCCTCTTCGTTTTTATAAATAATCGTAAATAAATTACCATAATTTCATTAAAATATATTAAAATTATAAGCGCCTGTATTTTTAACTCATAATTTTTTGCAAAAAATATACGTTTTTGTATAAAAAAATATTTGTTGACAAAATAAAACGAATTAGTTCCATATATAATATGAAATTGTTATTGGTGGTTTGTAATGTATTAATTTCATATCAAATGATTATAGAATAGTGTAATCTGAACCTTCAAATTTACCTATTTGTTGGTTTCATACGAAACCGCTGGGCGGATACAGATAAAACGGCCAGTTTGAACTCTTGTTTTTATATTTTTTTTATGCACGTTTTAATAATAAAACATATAATCTTATTGCCTTTTGGAGAATTGTTGTTGTTTATTTGTATTGTGACCAGTTCGAGGAATCATTTATCATATAGATTTTGTGATGAGGTCGATTTCATTTTTTAAATATAACTCAAATTATGTCTGTTAAATTTCTTTTGTAAAACATAACTTATAAAAAAAATGTAGAAATAAAAAAAATATCCGACTGATGGAATTTAAATTTGCAGCAAATTTGCATATAAATAAATGAATAAATATCATGCACTAAATATATAAAACAGTGATGATTATTACATAATTTTTAATGGTGGAAGTTATTTTTTATACATTAAAGTTTTTCTCGGGTGTTTTTTTTTACTCTTCCTCGAACCAAAAAATATTCAATATCTAATTACTTATTTTTAATTGGTGCCTATATTCATTTAGCTGACTGTCATTTTCCTCAAAACGATAAGATACAGAAAAAAATATAGATTTTTCTGAACATAGGCACACACTAATTTATTAGTGAACATTTTTGTCTAGAAAAAAATATTATTAAGAAATGAAAAAACTATGCATGAAAATGGAATGTTTTTTGCCATTTATCTTTCATATGTTGTTACTAAAATCTGACCATATAAGTACTATCTACTCTCATGTTTCAGAAATATTGTCACACATCAAATACACATCAATATACTTTATTTAAGATAAATAATTTTTAAAATCATACACATTAACTCTTCAAATGACTTTTTTTTACTAAATATTGCATCCGACAGTATATAGGCTTCTATTTAATATTTATTCTCTTATTTTTTGTGTTCTGTATTTTCACATATTCAAACAAATTCATTTTCTCAACCAAGGTAAAAAAGTTAAATTTATTCTCGTTACTAAATATGACTTCTATAAAATTTCGTGCATTGTTAAGTACAATTGAGTAAATTTAATTCGTTTTTGATTATTTACATGTGGTTTTTAGTAGCTGCTCAACCACGTTAATCAACATTCTGAAATGAACTGTAAATTGTTTCTAGACTAGCTCACTTACACATCACTTGCTATCTTTCAGTAAATTTAGGAAGACTAGTCTATAGGCTTTCACGAATTTTTTAAATAATCTATCGTCGGTTTGTATACTTAAAATTTAACTGCTCTCCAAGTATCAACTTCTATTATAGAATATTATCATATTTAGACTTAATAATTATGCAATATATTGTAGCATAATTCCTATAAACTAACCGATCAGTTTCTCTGAATAACTCTCTTACACAAGAATATTCTACTATCAGTTTTGTAACACTGATACCAGTTTTTGATCTTTTATAAATTTCCGCCATGTTGCTCTAACACAATATTTTCACTGAATTCGAAACACAGTACCTAAAAATGTATAGTAACCATATGTGCATAGGTACAGTCAGAATTGTATACAATATAATAGTGCTTTTAGTGCGGTTCATTTTTATTCATAACTTTTTTAATTAATCGTTTTATAATATTGGTGAACTAAATTTTAAGTATGTGTTTACTTTATCAGATTAGATTATATTGATGAAAGGTTAGTTTACTCTTTACTATTAATAAACATTTAATAAACAAGTTGAAATGAAAAAAAACGTGCTTTGTGATTGTTTTTGAGCCACAGTACATTATATATATATATATATATATATATATATATATATATATATATATATATATATATATGTGTGTGTGTGTATTTGTTACGTCAGGCATGCGAAATGATAATATCAATTATAAACTGTTTAACAAAATATCTTATACTTCTCGATTCTATTAGATTTACAAAACAATTACGATAAACTTGCACAACCTTGAGTTTTACCCTATAAAGATAAAGTCTGTATAGTTATACTCGTAGGTATTTTTAATATAATTTCAATGCCATTTTACTTATATATATGAAATAAAGTACAATTATTCATTTATTTCTTTATGTTCATATTAAATAAACATTTCTAGTAAGTTTTTGCTCTTGTCAAACGTAGTACGTCGTGCAGTGTTGCTTTCAGTTGAATTAATATATTTTATAAAAGTGTTATTTTCGCTAGATGTATTTTTGTGAACGGTTACTGTGTTTCATTAAAATAATTATTAAAATGATGAAAATAACAACATATAATCTGTTGGATTTATCAGTATTAAGACAAATGTTGCTACATGTAAGTAGTTTTCGTTTTATCATAACATTTTTTGTTCTAGAATGTTTGTACTGTTCATAAACAGTGCACATAAAAATAAAAATAGACTCTTCGTTTATCATAAGTGCTATCTATATATATATATATATATATATATGTATATATATATATATACACATATACACACACATATATATATACACATATACATATTATATATATATATATATATATATATATATATATATATATATATATATATACACACATATATATATATATACACATATACATATTATATATATATATATATATATATATGTGTGTCCCTGAAGTTTTTTGTTCAGCTTAGCAATTAATGTTTATTATGAAGTAATCGCAAATAGTAGCAGTGAAAATGTTCTAAATTATATTAGTAATATTCAAGTTGTTAGTTGGTAAATAATTTAAATTGCATTTATGGCTAGTTATATTTACTTTCAGTGGCGCGTTATAGTTTTATTGGGCTCAGGCAACTTTGAGTTAGGGGGCCCTGTGTACAGTGTTGTATTACAGTAATGAGATTATAAAATATTAGTTTGGAGGCCCCAGGCAATTTCCCTTTTTGCCAGTAGGATAACGCATCACCGTTTACTTGTAATTATGTATTTGTAATCTGCTTTTGTAGTACATTTAATTGATTTTATAGTTTAAATCTTTTATATAACTTTTTATTTATATATTTCAAAATCTATAATCTATTTAAATAACTTACATGTCTATACAAAACTTGTATAACCAAAAATTACGATATAAACCATCAACTTATATATTTATTGACATTAATATTTTCCTATCATGATATTTACAATATTGCTCATAACATACATTTGTGTGATGAGGTGTGTTTGATGTTAATAATCAATATTAAGAGTAAAAATAAAGAACAAGATATTTTTTATAACCAAGAAAATAAAAGTTTTAAATTAATTTTAATGTATTTTACTTGTTTCTTTGTGAGCAACGTAAAAATTTGAAAAAAATAATTATTTGGATAATTACAAATAATAAATGTTTATAATTTAAGTGATTTGTGTTGTAGTTAATACCTTGATATTAAACATGTGTATTAAAAACGTGTATTACTCGTTCATAATTGTTTTATATAAATTTAATGTTTTTCAATTTAGTGATATTAATATATATATATATATATATATATATATATATATATATATATATATAATGCTTAAATGCCATTCGTTTTTTGTCTTGATTTTAATATTAGCTTTTGATTTTGTGACTGTATCGAGAGGTTCGATACCCCAATAACCAGTATATTTCTTAATATGATGTTAATCTTGATTTTTTTTTTGGTTATATCGCGTCTAATTCGTTCGTGTCTGGGAAAGACTATGTGCCAAAAAACACAATTATCAATGATAAAATCCCTTCCCCCTGATATTGTGTCATCTGTCAGTCCGAGTTGCTTCTGTTATTGGTAGAAAGTTGAGATGTTGTTTTCATTGCACACACACGTCCTCGTCGTCGCCTAGTATTCTTTTTCAGGCGGGCATGGTACAGTACGGCTGCACAAACTATTCTTCCTCCTGTATCGTCCCACTCTGCTGGTTAGAGGGCTAAGTTTCCGAGATCTTAAACGATCGATGAGTGGATTTTCGAACAGTTTTCTTTGATAGAAGTTCCAGCTAGTATCGTTTATAAACTGTGCAACCGTATTAATCCCGGCTTTGTCATGTAGCGTTGATGTTGGGTAATTGTACGCCTTGTTCATCACCACTCTCAATTACTTTACACTGTACCCTTCGAAGCATCAATATGTTAGTCTTGGAAGTGTTCCGCCATATCGGTGCTTCATAGGTGATGATAGATCTGATCGTCGTTTTGTATATCACAAGCCTATTGCCGATGTTCAGACTGCTATTCCTGGCCATAAGACTGTAAATTTGGCTTAGGGCTCCGTATTTTTTCTTGTGTGCACATGTCATATGTTCAGTAAACGTATGTTTCTTGTCCATTTACACGCCTAGTTATTTGACGGTGTTCTTTCAAGTAATACTGATTCCATTTAAGGTGATGTTGCCAAGTTCTTAAATACCATTTAGTACACATTTGAATGCTAGCTAAAATTTTTATTTGTTGCAATCATATTAATAAAAAATTGTATTGCATATAAAAATTAAAAAATACGTTTTTTAAATGTTTTCTAATACATATTTGTTAGACATGTATATACTGTAAAAGCCATATTCAGTAGAAAAAATTGATTTACTCTCACCATCTATTTTTTTTCCTGAAACAGTGACTAAAAATATGAACTAGAGGTCATTATACATGCAGATAAGTCTTCGATTTGAAGTAAAATATTTATAAAATATATATTCATTTCGATTTAAAATAAAATATTTATTATCCGTATAATTATTGTTTTGTTTCTATGCTCATTTTATTAGTGTATGTTGGATCTAACGGCTAGTACGAATAGCTTAAGTTAAATGTTTTTCAATAATATCGATATTTATTGAATTGTTTATCAAAATACACACACACACACACACACACATATATATATATATATATATATATATATATATATATATATATATATATTCAGGTTTATTGTAAAATCCAAAAAATATTTCCAAAACAAAAATTGTTTGATAATTCATTTTGTATTTATTAAATTTGTAATACTTAATCCATAATTAACAAATTATTTCAGTATTGGTAACAATGTAAGAAATAAAAAAAACTTGTACCTAATCCTGATTTGATATAGTAAAAATCCGTGAATACTTAACTCTAATCTCTGCTAAACTTTATCGTATTTCTCAATTTATTGTAAATTTTGTAACTATTTAAATAAAAAACTCTGGAAAAGAAGATATCTCAAAATTCTTATCGATAGAGAGAAGGCTTAAAAAAATGATTGAAAGTTAGCAGTCATTTCGTTTTATTATCAACATATGCCTTAAGTGTATATATTTCTAACATGTGTCTGACATATGCGTGTATGTGTGTTTAAGACGGCCTTAATTTTGTTTCGTAATGGATAATTAATGTCACAATTTATAAACAATATAATTTCAGAGTATATTATTTATTTTTGGCACATTTTTTCATATCCTTTATGGCAAGTAATTGAAATATAAAACAAAATATTAGTTTTTCATCATCATTTTGATAAGTTACTTGTTTTTGTACCTGGCATTAAAGATATTTAATTCTTTTAAACTATTGTTATTGATTTCACAAAAAATAATACGATTAACTATATCTCAGGTCATTTATATAAGGAATTGAAATTATTCTCAGTATAGTTAATGAAATATTAATGATATAGGTGGAATAAACCAATGTTTTTTAATCGTAACCCAGATAAATGTCCCGGGTTTTTTTTATAATAAGTATTAAATTTATTTAAGTTAATTTCATGTTGTAATATTTAGTACTCTCTTTGATTCTATTTCCGTTTTGATAAAAGTGTTGCAATGAAAAAACAAACCAGTAAATATTATATATACATATATGTATATATATATATATATATATATATATATATATATATATATATATATATATATATATATATATATATATATATATATATTGTTGCAATTATGTATTTTACAATTTACTACTACTGTGTTGACTTTTAGAGACAAATACTTTTATAAATTATTTTTATAGTTTTTATTAGACATTCATTTTATAACCAATTACATTTATTGAGATTCTTGAGCTTCATGCAACTCGATTAAGTTAAAATAAAACTTTATTGTCACGAGATTGTTGACAGTAAAACCCATTACATGATTAAAACAATTTCCTAGGCAGTTTAATAGCCCAAACATTCTACGTTCTATGACTTTTTAAATCTTTTCCTATAGTTAATACTGCCCTTTCAAAAACTACTAAAATAAACTGAATACATTTGACCTAAAATAAATTTAATTATGACAGTGATTATATGAGGGGGTTTCAAAAAATTTGTGGAAGTGACGTATATATGGGAGACTAGAAAGTGGAATCCTTGATTGGCGCTCTATAAAAATTTGGGCGCAAAACGTTTTCTAGTTTAGCTTTCACAGCGATGTAAATAAGACGTGTTTGGATATTTTTGTGAAATGAATAAATTGAAACATCGTGCGGTTATTGAATTTTTTGTTTTGGATGGTATGAACGCTGCACAAATCTTTGAAGAGATGAGTATTCTGTACGGTAACTCATCCCCAGCGTATGCCACGGTAGCAAAAGTGGCTGCTGAATTTAGAAGAAGTAGAACATCCATCGAAGATGATTCCATTTTAATTGAAAATTTTGACATATCAAAAATATTGGTGAGATGTGTTCCGTGAATGCTAACTGTGGACCAAAAACGCACACGATACCAAATTTTGAAAGATTGGTTAGCCATGATGCAGCGTAATAAAAAGGATTTTTTTGTATCGATTTGTGACCACTGTTGAGACTTGAATTCCAAAGTTCAAAGAGTAATCGAAACAGTAGGCTAAAAGAGTAGGTAGATCACCAAAGAAATTCAAAGCTGGTCAAGAAATTCAGCAGGCAAATTCCTGGCTTCAGTTTTTTGGAATGTGCAAGGAATTTTGTTGGCGAATTATTTGAAAAAGAGAAATACAATCAAGAGCGCTTAAGTATTGTACTTTTTTGGATAAGTTACGAGCAGTCATTGATGAAAAACGACCCAGAACACAACACAATAAAATCCTGTTTCATCACGACAACGCTCCGGCTCATTCGTCGATACAAACAGGCACCAAAATCCATTCTCTTAGCTTCGAATTGGTTCACCATATTCACCAGACCTGACCTCGTTTAACTTCCATTTCTTTCCACAACTGAAAACATTCTATACTGGGAACAGATTTAATACAGATCAGAGGTAATAGCCGAAGTAGATGCTTATTTTGAAGATCCTATTCCTTCATAAATAGTAATTTTTATAAAAAATATTAGCGGTAAACTATGTTTACTACATCGGTAGGGGAGAGTTTTAAAAACGCACGGGACTGGAACCGTTAAGGGAGGTTATGTGGAAAAATAAAAATAATTTTACTGCCCTAACATATTGTTTCTATTCACTTCTACGAATTTTTGAAACCTCCTCAAAATGCATGATTCAAACTATATGTTTTTTAAAATGTAAACTATTATGACAAAATCTGATGACAGTGTTTTTTCAGGTAATATATCTAAAGCTGAAGATTTTAATCAATATTTAATTCAGTTTTTAATATTAACGAATTCAATGTATATAAAAACAGAAAGTGTTTTCTTTTTTTAAAAAAAATAATACAAAACGTTCATATTTACAATAAGTAAATTGGTCTCGTAGAATACAGATAGGAAATACCTGAGATATTTGTAGCCAAAATCGTAGACAGTATTAAGATTTTATGACAGTAAAAATAAATGAATTGATTAGAAAAGAGAATGTTATGGAGAATTGAAAAAGCACAGCCGTCATTCATATATTTAAAGGAGTAAACAAATCTATTATAAACAATGATTGTCCCATAGATCAAGTGTTAATATTGAATATTACGTAGCTGTGTTGTCATTTAATAAGTTGTGAAATTTATCATAATTCTTGAATAAATGTGCCGTCATTTGATCATTTACAGAAACTATCCAACTTATACTTACTGTTTAATTCGAATTATGTAGTGTTTTTACATTAAATGTGTTGTTTTTAATACAATTAAATTATTTAAAAAGTTCAATACTTATTTATATTATAAAATATTTGTAGCTTTTATTGTTTTGTAATAAATAATTGTTTTAAATTACACATTTACTGCATTTTTTTAATTAATAATTTTATTACTAATAATTTCATTACTAAATTAAAAGTCAGTCTAGTGTGTACTGATACTCACGCATTTATTCATAGATGTGCATGCACACTTTTACATCCATATCACACTACTACGTTATTATTCCACTATTACATCCATATATCCATATAACCTACCAGCAAGCACGTCAAACGGTACCCCTGTATATACATACATAGCATCTTATACACAGTAAATACAGATAAGCACTCACATATACGCACGCCCACATACAAATATGTACCCCCGTATTTAATTATACATAAACATATGTGCTTACACACATACATGCAAATATAATTACATCTAAATTAACATCCATGATACAAATTTAATATTTAGCATTCCTTTTGGTCCACGAATTGTTTTGTGCTATTCATTCAAAGAGAACGAACGTAGTTCGGTGCTTAATTGTATATGATTGTTTCTGTGACATTTGCAGTATTATTTTACATTTAAAAAGGCCGGTAATTTACTGTCGTTCTTTAGCATTGTTATCGTAGATATAAATAGACTGATAATTTCACTCTAAAAATTTCGATAGAATATTAACGAAAAAAGTATATGTTTATTTCTATAGACGTATCCTTTTTAAACTTTAAATAAGTTAAACGAAGTCGAAAATACAAAATGTAATGTTTATGAATAATTAACGATATATATAGGAAGTTTTTTAAAAGTTTAGTTGACACATACAAGATGTATAAGGATAAATTAAATTTTGTTTCATGTGTTAAAGCAGTTGACAACGGTGTTCAAGAAAGAATACATTTTTTGTCGATGAGAGAAATGGAGATTTAACATTTCTTTGAAAGTAAAAGTGTACTTTTTGTTTTAATTAAGCAATTTGTGCTTGCATTTATTCAATTTTTTACTGATGAAGATATACACATACACATTTCTTTAACAAAGTTAAAAATATATTTAAGAATAAAACCCTACAAAATTATATATATATATATATATAATTTGGTATTATCAATTTAATATTTATTGTCTATAATTTTAATTTAAAATTCTGATAACCAAGGTATTCTATAATTACAAACTAAACATTTCTTTCTAATTCTTGTCTTTTATTTATTCTTTTACATTGTTATAGTAAAATTCTTTAACTTTGAAACGACTTCAAGAATGAAGTGCATCTTTTAATCACTGAAACACAGTACTTTGTTCGAAACTACATCTTTCATTCAGGCTTTTGTTTGCATGCAAAAGTTCTGTAAGGGAATATGGATAATAATACGAATAAATTGTATGCATATTAGGAAATTATGACTCTGGTAACTCATATTTTATTTACAAATATCCGAAATTAATCGTTAATACAAGATCACATTTTCGCCAATGAAAATTTTAGTTCAGGAACTTCCTACATCTCTGATGCGCACCAAAACTCCATTAATCACTAAAGATCCTATTAGTAACGCATGAGTCATGTGTTCCATGCTCAGTTTCAAACCCAGTGTCCCTTTTAGAAAGCAGTATAGTGGTTTACTTAAGTCTTGTCAGTCCTAATTGTATGATGGTTCTTTTTAATTTCAATGAAATACAAATACACACACGTTTTGGTCACTATCTGATCTATGAATATATGTTATAGCCATTTAAAAATGTATTTGGTTTTTTTTTAATATATTAGTTTCATTAGAAAGTGTTAAATTTAATAGAAAAAATAAGCCCTTGTTTTATAGTTTAATTATTTAAAGAATGTTTACGATGTTTGGTTCCATCAAATTATTTTCAAAAAATAATTTCACATAATCAACTTAATGTAGCTAGATTAACCTTTTCTCCCCCATTTACCGATTCGAAACGGGTTAATCGTTCGCATTTCAAAAATGCTCTAAAGCGTTTCATAGGTCGACGCATATAATCATTTTTGAAAAAAATGCATGTAACTTGAATGGAAAAAAAATTGACACAGCTTAAAATTCAGATTGTGCTATTTTTAAGAAATATTGACGTACATCCACGTATCGTATGTATTTTTTTGTCATCCCCTCTTATGTTCTTCAACTTATGTATCGGAAGAAATAACTTTTTTTATTACAAGTTTCGCCGACTGGCACGTTTTTTATATATATTTTCTTCGTTAGATTATCCAATATTTATAACTTTTTTGTATTTATTAAATTATATCAATTTGTGTACTGAGATGTCAGAAGGTATCAGGAAACGATGAAGGAATTAAATATAATAATACTACTATAATGTAATATTCGTAAACAAGTGATATTTAATTCCTTTAACAAACAGAAATTAAAATATCCGTTAAGGACGGCAATAGATGTAGTTTAATTGGTATTAGTTTTTTTTTTTAAAAAAATAACATTGATCTTTTATTGCTATCCTTCGATTTCTACTGAATAATTCAAAGTTAGTATTGACAATGTTGAAGTTAAATTTTATATACAGTTATGTATGTCATGTTTAATCTACTTATTTCTCTTTGCGCTCATTTCAACTACATATCGTAATAAACGTAATAAGAAATTGTTTTTTTATATTTTAATTACAAGAGAGAGTCTTGTAATTTTAATCTATTAATTATGTAAAACCTCATAAAGAACGTATCCAGAATTTTGATCTATAAAGTATATATACTACGTCATCCGAAGGCTATTTCAAATAATTGTTACAATCCGTTCTAGAGAAACCGTATTAAAACATGCAATTACCTCAGTATTAAATATTCTGAAATCTAATTTAAATTAAAAATGAATTTTTATACATGCCAAAGACCTTTATTGCCTGTTCAGCTTCAGCAAACGCATATAATAAATAAAATCCATATTTTAATTGAAGTAGATTCTTTAAAAATACACTACGTTTCATCATTAGATATTCGTTCAATTATAGTTTTAGTTAAATTCCCTTAATTGCATTTTTGTTTTCTGTTTAAATAGTATTTACATTATTTACTGTTAAAAAATGAAATGGTGAATATAAAAAAAGTATATCTAAAATTCAGAATCAATAAACGACTTAATTTTAAAAAAGGTACTTAACTATTAGTATTAGAATATTTGTTTTATCAAATATTAATATAATTTAATAATATTGAGTTCCATAATTATATTCGTAAATGTATATATGTATATATATATATATATATATATATATATATATATATATATATATATATATGCGCACACACATACATATATAATTTAATTAATGCGTGTCACATCTCCTTACCTGCTAGTTAAACAGGGTTTTCAAAGTCAAATCATTTAATTGATTTTAAACCGCATATTGAGTTCAGAATCATAGTTGTGTATATAGAAAAAAATAATAATTTTAAGAGCCAAAAGGGTCTGTAATATAAAATTGGAATTGACTTACTGAATAAAATTAACATTAACTTAGATTTTATAAATTATTTATAAGAATGTATTATAAATACCAGGTGCACAAATTAATTCGGTGCCTTTTTAGTTTAACCCTTTTCACTCGACTGTCCTTTCTAAGGGGACATCATAAATCTAATAAATAATATTATTTGTTTAAAAAAGATGAATTTAGAACATGAATTAATAAATTTATTTTGAAGTTTTATTTGAAGAAATAAGTTACTTACAATTGCTATATCATTTTATTTTAAGTTATTTGTTACTTGCTATTTTGTTAAAAAATGTGTTCGAGTTGCTGGTAGGTGAACCAAGAAAAATCTCTTAAGTTCAAAGTAGGTTTATGAGTAGGTACTAAGATAAAATTACGTTAATTTAATCATTTATGATCTTATCAGTAAAAAATTACAAAAATATTACATGTCAGGTTATAATTTGTCTATAGATGAGCAACTAGTGCCATTTAAAGACAGCATTTCCAATATATGTCGTTAAAATTTGATGAAGAGTTGATGAAATCGCGCCAATAAAAGAATGTCTTCTCTGGTGCACTATTAGCTAAACGCGAGAAACGGCCCTATCGTAGGACCGCAAAAAATACTCCAGAGAAAACCTTCGGAGCTAACAGATAAATTAAAAAACGTGATTCATGAGCCTTTGTGCCTTAAACTCGTTCTTAAAGAAAGGAAGGTGAGATGAGGCTTACAAAGACCTGCTGGACATAGAAGCGGCTGGAGTCGAAACAAGAGAACTAAGTTATCTTTGTATTACATTTGTTAAGAGGGACCCGATCACGGAAATAATTTAACGATAAGAGTTGAAAAACACTTATGCAAACCTTTTCAAGCAAGAAATAAAATTATTACATTTCAGTTCATAAATTTCCAATAAATAAATTTCATTAGAAAGATGTTAATCTCAAAGAGACTGACTATGTTATAAGGTTGATAAAAAAATAAAATAAATTCTTCAAATATTTAATTTATAAAAAACGTACTTTTGTAAGTAATGTATAATAAAAATCAAACATTTTTTATGCTATCAATAATGCACAATAGTAATGGAATTATTATGCATAATAAAAAAGAGTATAGCATAAATGTATATTATATAACAAGCTATACGTGTCCTACGTTTGCAATAAATTGAAAAATAAATAGATCACAAGTTGCACAATCTTACAATCTTAATGATGTCTGTTATGTATCTGCAAAGATCAGTTGGATTAACATACATATTCTGATTGGAACAAGTAGAAATCTATATCTCTTCGTAATTATTCTTGACCAGACAACTTTTATTATTATTATATACTAGGAGGCTTTGCCCCCTGCTCGCTGCGCTGACCAACCCTTAGGCTCACTGCTTTCGCCCACTTGTCAATCAACCGAATGAAACAAACATCAAATAAATAAGTCGACGTCATGAATATATACATATATATATATATATATATATATATATATATATATATATATATATATACATATATATATATATATATATATATATATATATGTGTGTGTGTGTGTATGTGTGTGTTAGTATGTGTATATAAACATTCTTGCAGATAGATTATTTTTTGCAATGTAGTATTTTATCGCTTTGACAGCTAAGCTCATTAGCTCCCGATTTATATATATATATATATTCAGTATTATTATCACAATTATTTTAAATAAGGCAATTTTTTAAAAAAATACAGTTATTTTTCCCTTTTTAATTATTTAATTTGACTAGTTTATTTTCTCGACTTTAAATTTACGAGCTCTCGCAACAAAATTTATGACCAACAGCCATATAAACTCCAGCTACATTCTTTTCCTGACATTTATTGCCTCATTGTTATTATGTAAGGGTATAGATATTTTTTGAAACAGGTACTTGCAATATAAATATTTTAATAAAAAAGTGTTGTGTTGCTCGTTTATATAAGATATTTCCAAATGTTAATAATTTAGTTAAATGATTTCATTTTTTAAGATGAACGTGAAGCAAAATTAATCAATCTAGTACATCATTTTGGTCATTTATCGTAATTAATTTTATTAAAAGTTTCAGAATTAAAATTTCTTTTAATAAAAATAGAAGAGGCGACGTCAGTTTGTTTAAATTAAAATAAAGGAATAAGATTCCTCGGTGATGGAATACTAATTTGAAAAATACAAAATAAGTAAATTATTAAATATATCACTTGTCAACAAATCGCCTCTTAATTGTTTAATTTAACGTTATTAGTTTGTCTACTGTTGAATTTGTATAGAAGAATTTACACAGTGAATTTCTATCAAGAAACTACTATTATACTAAAAAGTTTGTTGCTTAAACCAAAGATAATGAGCTGTGCTTATTAAAAAATAGTGACGTATGCGTTAGAGGAATAAATTCGACAGATTTTTCGTTTAATTTTTTTGTAGCTTATTATTTGATTCATTAAGAAGAAAATATATTTATTTAATATTATTAATATCTATAAAACCAGCGACTTTGTGTAACATCGATGATGATAGATTTTTATTAGTATTATAAAAATTATCAGCTAAGTGGAATGTCACTTAGTCATTCTCATTTGGACAGCCAAAATGATGCTTTTTCAGATTTTTTTAAACTGTGCCTCAGATTGTTCTCAAATTTTCACATTCTTTTATTCATATTTGCGTAATATTTAAAAAAATCCATAGAGAGAAAATAATAATTTATTTTAAAAGTAATGGCTGTTACAAAAACATCCACAATAACCACGACCTGACCTCTAAATGGATCGGGGATCTGTTTATAATTAATAAAATCAATTGAATCTTGTAAATCTTCATCTGGATTGATTTTGCTCGTAGTCTGGATTAGTTCATTAAAAAACTTAATTTTTTTTGAAAAACAATCGCATTTTTGTTGCACTTTTAACACAATCGCATTAATAAAAAAATCTACTGTAAATTTCTTGATAATCACAGTTTAATGTAGAAAGACATATTTAATTTATAATTAGCCATAATATCAAATGAATTTATTTATTCATTCCTAAGTTATCATTTTCTCCAACATAAAAAAATCACTTTGAATAAAGTTTTGCGACGTTTTCAGCCATATTAGCGAATTTATTTTACTTATGGTTAGTAAACTATTCTGCTGCCTTACAATTAACATTCCACTCTCGAAAAAGTTATTCAAAGCGGTTCGCGTCGAGTCCCAGTTATCTTTTTTTCAGTTTTAAATGACGCCGGTGAACTGTCTATACCGTTTACTGCTTTTATGTTGCCAAACATTTTAGTTTGAGGTCCATTTTTAATGCTTACCGTTGACATCATTTTTAGAATAGTAATATTACCGTCATTAAATATTTCTACAACCATGTAACTTACAAGTCTTAAGCATCTGTAAATATATTTTGAGCTAACTGTGAAATGTTAGTTTATTATTTCTTTATTAATCTGTGTATTTCCTCAAAGACGTTATTGTAATGTCATTTGATAAATCCTTATAAATACACAAATGTATTTCGACCCTTTTTTTATTCCAAAAAAAAGTTGTCGAAAAAGCTCCGCCTCATTTATAACGCTCTAACTCTTTGAAATTTTCGAATTTCGAAAATGTTTTTAGCCAGTTCATAGAGAATCTCCTTAATCATTTTTTTTTTATTTCAGAAAGTTATAAAATATATTTATAAATCTTAGATAATTAACTGAGAAATGGTTTAACTACTACAATTATACATTTTATTGAATTTATTAAAAAAAAATAATTTTATAAATAATAAAAATGTAGAAAACGTTTTCTTTGTCTAGAATAACAGTTTTGAAGAAAAAAAATAAACTTAAAGAAAATATCAATTTTTATTTAGAGATGAAAATAAGAAACGAAACCCCAATACCATATTAGTAAATAGTCTTCTTCTTCTTCGATTACCCTACAGCTCAAATCGACTGTTGGTCACCTCAATTTTTTACCTCCAGACATTTCTATCTGTGGAAGTCCTCCAGTTCTTTACTCCCAACAGTTACACTACATCCTTCTCTACATTGTCTATCCATCTGAGCCTTGGTTTGCTCACAGGTCTTCTCTCGCCTGGTTGTCCAATCAAGATCCTTTTTAGTACTCTTGAGTCCGGCATTCGCTCTGTATGACCTGGCCATCGCAAGCGGAGCATTTTTATAAAGACATCGTTTTGGTTCCTTGTATATTTGATATAATTCGAAGTTGTAGCGTGTTCTCTATATACTTCTATCATTCTATCATATATCATATACTTCTATCATTGACCCAAATATCCTTCTCAAGATTCTTCTTTCGACGGTGTTCAAAATTTCTGCGGTCTTAAGAAAATAAAATATATGCGTCTAAAAATGCATTCAATTCATTGATGTACAATAGGTTATTTCTTTATAATATCTAAAACATTTATAAAGGGCAGTTGTTGCTATAATTTTAAAGGATATACATATAAGTTTATTTATTAATATTGTTTTAGTTGTGTTTAACCTTTGATAAGTATAACATCATTTATTAATGGAATGATAAGCTGATTCGTATTTATATTTGTAGTAAGAATAGGTGAAGATATAACACTATTTACTAGAACGTTAAAAGAAAGTCTGTTTCATCATAATGACATTTTAGTCAAGAAAACTCATGCATACTTTACTTGAAACCAGCGGCATCTCCATACTGTCCAGTAGCGTGAAAATCTAATTAATAACTGATCTGCTATTCAAATCCAGTATTTTGATCTCGTACTCGTTACGATATTTAATTTTTTTGATGCAAAAAATATATTTTTGAGGTTCGATTGTCTTGTCACATTGTCGAATAACCAATAAAAAAGCAATATTGTCAGTAAACGACTCTCACACCATGACCTTGCTTATATAAGGCGCGTGCGAATATGTAACTGTATGCGAATAACGTATACGTTTCTGGTCACGTAATATCATTTTCTGTTCACATATTCTTTATAAAATTTCATTTGAATTTATTTTTATTAATAATTGTAAATCCTTGAATTCATCCTCGTGTAAAAGTATTGTTTCGAATGACAAACAAAAACACAAGGTCAATTGTTGCATGATTGGTGTGCAAGTGGAGTAATGTCAGTAATTAGTATAAATAAAAATGTACATGAATTGAATCCATATTTTAAAAAGAGCATATGCAATAATTCAACTATGTTGTAATGATTAACCAGGGACTGGTATTCCAAAAAAATGGACTTCAATTTAATGCACATTTGTTTATATTGAATGGTGTTTAGTGTCAAGTTTATGAACTGGAAAGAATTTATATAATAAACAAATAGTTAAAACAGAATATTTATCATTGAACTAAAAGTAATTGGCTCGAGTTAGCTGATAGTAAAGTATTGTATTTCGAATAAAATATTCATTACAGGAGGTTGATATTTGTACATGATCTTATATATAAATATATATATATATATATATATATATATATGTGTGTGTGTGTGTGTATATGTATACACGGGTACAAATATTAGATCGGTAGGAAAATAATTGCTGTTTTTTATTTGAATTTTAAGGTCATAAACCGCAATTATTTTTCTACCGACCTAATAGATTTAATATAGTAAAAAAATGCCGTTTATCTTGTCACATTCATACATATAAACGCATATAATGGTCGGACATACTAAATAATTAATTAATTGCTGTGTATTTCATCTATTAATACATTTTAAACAAACATCTATTACTATACACAAAATATCTTATTCGGGAAATCAAACGTTTTTAATTAGCTAGTTGGTATATAATAACAGAAGAAGATATATAATAAGACAAATGTGAATAAGTTGAATAAGATTTATTATTCATTCATATTGATACTTCTAGTTTTAACATTGTAGTAATAAAATAATAGATGTCGTTAATTTTTTGTTTACAAATATGTAGAGAGGATATACATATGGAAATTGTTATTGTATTTTTCATCCAGATATTTTGAAATTATCTCTGTTCGAAAGGATTTATATAAGAGACAGACAAATATTACATGATAAAAATCATCTACTTCGTCTGAGTTACAGTTTAAGGGGACCCGGTGGTCTAGCGGCCTAAAATTTAAGCTATTTAAAAAAAATTTTTTCTATATGAGGGTAATGAATAATGCTTTCAAATTTTTTTACACTTATTTTATTACTAATAAACTACACAAAAATGAAAATAAAGACAAAAAAAATTTTTTTTTAATTAGAAAAATGATGCTGAAGTCTCCCTCTCTAAAAAAATGGAATTGCGTGGTGAATGATGATTTATCTCTCCCTCTGATCTGAAATAAAACAATTGACAAATTTTTAATTAGTATAAGTATAGCTATCGCAGGAAGTAGAATAAAAAAAAAAATTTGACAAAATGGCGCGTAGTCAAAAGTACAAGTTTGAAAACGACCAGTATTTTTGAATGTTTTGTTAATAAAAAAAATATAAATATTTTACGGAAACTATTAGTTTTACTTCCAGCGAGAGCTAGAACTATTCAGAATAACATTAAAATTTCAAACAAATCGGTCAAGTAGTTTTTTTTTCTGGCCCCCGCAAGACGAAAAAAAGTAGTTTCGAGATAAACGCGTTTAAAGTTTCAAGCAAGTATATTATTCTTCTACCTACCTGACCTTCTAATGGGCTGTAGATCCTGAAATACTCTGAATTTCGTCATCAAATTTTAACAGTATATTTTTAAGATACTATACTTTCGAAAAAAAAATCGATTTTTCGAAAATTCTAGACCACCGGGTCCCCTTAAACATATAGTGGAACCCCAAGTATACTTTAAATATTTTGATATTATTTTAAAATGTTTAGTGTCCATAACTCTTAATTGACTGAATACTTTCATTTTGTCAAACTGAATTCGTAGGTTTAAGTATGGTTCTATTCCATTTTTATATTCTATATCTTGATATGTGAAGTTATATTTCGATACTAACACATGTTCTTTTTCATAGTTCTTTATGATTTTTTTTCGTAATTCATTATATTTTCTGTCTCTTTTTTTAACAATTCTAGAATCTCGATTTTCTCAGATATTCTCATAATTTAAACTATTAGTACACTTTTAAGTTACTTTATCCAGTTATATTTAATTACATTATTAGGAGTGCTGTCTAAATTTTGAAAGTCTGTTAAAACACAGTTTAGCATATCTTGTATCATTTGTGTAAAGTAATTTTATCCACCACATGGCTGTAGGTAAGTCAGGTGGTAGTGTGTATTCATAAATAGAAATGAACAACATATTCATAAATAGAAATTATTTGTGATCATTTAATTTTTTTTCAAATTAGCTATAATTGGTTTATATATGTGAATCAGTATTAGTTTGGTATAAAAATAATTTCGGTTTATGACCTTCAAATTCATATACATTTTTCTCTTTTTTGATTTTCCTAGCTATTTTAAGTGTTCCAAAACTCTTGAATGACTAACGCCTAACTTTTGTGCAAGCTCTCGAATTGTGCGTGATTCTGATTCAACTAACGTCTTCAGTTGGTCGTTATGAATTGAAGAAGTATTCCCATGACTTTCCTCGTCTTCAAGACTCTCGTACCTAGCACGAAATTTTTAGAACCACCATTACACCGTGCGTTCCTTAACAATACCCACACCAAAATCATCGTTTAGTTTATGAGCAGTGTCTGATACTTTACTACCCGTTTTAAACTCATACACAAAAATGCTCTTATTTGCTTCTTTTTCATCTTTAATTCGATAGCTCAATTTGAAGCAAAATTAATTATAAAACTAAAGTTGATGTTACCAAAATACAGGTCGAAAATGCACTTTAAAATGATATTAACATGAACACGAACATAATGACACTTTTATTGGAAAAAAATAAAGTTAGAATTCAGAAAATAAAAACTGCGATTATTTTTCTACCAACCTAATACTTACTAAAAAATCTAGAATAAAATAGCAATTTTACTCTTTGAAAACATATCTCTTTTTTATTTTACTTATACTGTTTGTTTTCTTCGTTTCCTACAGATTTCGTATTTCTGTTCATTGCATTTCTGCCACTAAAGCTACAGTTATGTGATTCAAGTTTTTACTAATGTGAATTTGACTAATCGACAAAATAAAACGCTTAATGATTATACGAAAACCAAAAATAGCACGTTAATGCAATATTTTGTTAACATACTTAACATCATTTTTATGTGCTAAAAAAAACTTGCATGGGTGATAATACCGTACACAGTAGTTTTCTACTGCTAGTCCACTTGCAGTTTTTATATGCAAGTTTATCTTATTTTATTCTATTTGTTGCGTGTGCTGGTGTTGTTAGTATATTTTTCAGTTAACTGACACAATTTGTCCAGTTTAATTTCAACATCTTGCATTTCAACATTAAATACATAAATAACTCAATTCTCTTGTCTTGATCCTCGTAATGATTCAGTCGTGCTTTCTTAAAACAATCCAAAGATCTCTATTAATTCTACTAGTTTTTTTCAGCGGTTATTACTTATTTTCATTTGATCTAATTTTACTGTATTTAAACTAATAAAGTTGATTTGGTTATCTTGAAGTAATTTATGATTATCAAAAAATGTTCATACAAATAATGAAAATTACACAATGAATCTTACATTTTCTCTTGTTTTAATCAGTTGATACGAATATTTAAATAAACAAAACAAGTATTTGATTGTTTCCACTCTTTCAAATATAATACAATATTACACACTCATTTCCATTTATAGCACACAATCGTGTGTAAATACAAAACAAAAACATGCAGTCTTTGCAATTCAAATTCAATATATTGATCACAAAACATGAATGTTGTAAAAGTAGCATTCGACTATCGAGTGATTTTTCACTTATTTTCAATTTGTGTACAAGAGTAACTATTGGTCTCAACAATCTATTAATGAAAGTATATTTAGTGCTAAGCACATATAATGGATAATGTTTATTCGTTTTGTAAATAAAATGATTAATGGCTCAATAGTAACGTATAATAAGGAAGTAAACATGTTTTTAGAAGAGTCATCGTATTTATTTCCAAAAAAAAATTCTAACTTTGTTTTCGCACAGTATATATTTTTCTACAGTACATGATCAACCCCCATCTCATGTAATAGCATCGTTTAATTGTACTGATCAGGAAGTCATTTGGTTATAATAGTATTTCAGAGGGAACTGTGGCTAAATTTACATTCACAAATTATTTTTTCACTCCCCTATAAATCACTTAAACTTTTTCTAATGAGTAATGTGTATCACTTAAACACATTTATGCGGTTTGTAAAATTCTGTTGTGACTTGTCTGGGAGCAAACAGTAAGTATAGAATACAACTAACAATTAGTCTTCTTTAACATTACTTTGTAAGTAATTATTTCATTGGCAAATACTGTACTGAAATCTTAATATTAGTTGTACAAATTAATTCTGTGTCATTTTTATAGAAAATGAATGTTGTTACAGGAAAATGGAATACATTTCAATCCTCAAAATATCCTCCATTATTTTGTATACCTTTGTTCTGTCTGTCGAATAACTGACGAATCTCTTGTCAAAAAAATGTAGTGGTTTTGAATTGATAAATTCGTAATATATATTCAGGCATCTTCCACTGTTTTATCATTTTTGCATGTTTTATGCATCACAACACCTTCCGCCAAAGCTGAACAAATCATTCTCGCAACTTCGGAAGCATTTTTTCCAATTGTATTACGAAAAGTATGCAATGCCTAATATGCTGGTTTTCGGACGTCATCGTATTCACTACTGTTTTGTGCGCTTATGCCAACTGCTTGGTTAAAGAAATATAGTGTTTTTAAATGTTATGGTTGGCACTTCAAAATTCCAAAACAACGAGAAAATATTTTAATTTAGAACAGAGTTATGATTGATTCAATTTAAAGCCACTGAATCAACTTTTACGTTTAATATATTGTGTAAATCAATATTCGGATATTTTTCGCGTCAGTTTGTATCATTCTTAAATACCACCTTAAAAATAATTTTCATTCTTTGAGCGACATACATCGCTCGTTTCGATTCTATATTTATCTATCTCTCCATTATGTTAATCTTACATTCCACGTTTTGTACTCAACACTTTTAGCTATTATAAAAATATTTAATATGCACAGCACATTAACGTTTGAATAATAGATTATATTCCAAAATAGCACTCTAAGGGAAGATAGAATGTTGACTTTGTACATTCCGTATTCGAATTTTCGAGCCTAAATAAATAATCATGCATAGTCATAGTCCAAATTTAGCATGCATAATACACAAAATATGTAAATAAGTTATGTAAATTCAATACACATAATTAACTCAGCGTCAAATTTTAACTTTTGTAATAATGTTTAAATTGTTTATAATAATATAAAATAACCTTAATTGTTGTATAATAGAAGTGTAATTAATATTTGTATATAAACATAAATGTTGAAAATTATTATTATCTCAGTGACATATAATTTTAGTTGTGTTTAAAAATATTTCCCTCAATAAGAGTACAAAAACAATATAAGTGTGTAGGCTTTTATTTGATTGTAGGTTGCTATTATCTTTCTACATATAAAAAATAAAACCTGTTTACATATTCTATAAATAAAAAAATTTGATAAACAAATTTATTTTATTTTCCATGTAGACCACCTCATTCGACGTCGCTCCCCCCGCTACACTCAGCAAGTAGCACGTTAACCATTTCCATTCCCGATCATCAATGATTGGTTGATGTATATCGCATGATTTCTGTTCTGATTGGTTGACATCAGTCACATGTATGTAGCTCTCTCACGGTGTACAACGAAAGAGGTGTTGTATACGATTTCAATGTAGAACTGATAACATTTTTTAACAAGCTTTAGAGTAAAAAAATGTTAGACATTTTAACATTGTATTTTGTTAATTTTTAATAACTTTTCTAATAAAAAATTTACAACTTACATTTTACGCTGATTATTTGTGCGTACAATTTGTTAATTTTTGTTATTTGTTAGGGAAGAGTGAGCGAGGGCGAAGCCCCCCTCACCCACAAAGTCTGGGAATGTAGTGAATAGGAGACTGAGCTCACTGATATTTTAAGAAAAAAAAATCACTTATATTTTGGATATGTTTATTATTAAGTAGTACTTAAAATTTTTATCATTTAGGTATATTATGGCAGTTTGTTTAAAACAATATTTGTCTTATTTACGTATTCGCTTTGAAAAGTAATTCATCTTTATTGTATATGTGAGAAAAAGTTTTTTTTATGAAATACAATCTGTTAAGGAGAGTGCATTGAAACGAAATAAAAGTAGGCCAGCCTGAATATATTGTACATTCATTCTTCTCCGACTTATTATATTATCGATCGAAAATTATTTTTCGTCATGAGGGATTTGACTGCTTTAAGGGCATTTAGTAAAATTGTGTTTTCGTAATATGTAAAAACGGTGTTCTATTAAAAGAAAGTCAGTGTTTTTTTATATCGTAACATTTAAAACGTATAAAATGTGACTGTAAAAGCATAACTGCAGTTTTATAACATAATTTTAGTTGAATATAAATCCACTCTGTATTCTAGGGGTAATATATTTTTTTTCATTTTAAACTTGGAAATTATTTCCTAATATTTCTTTATTTAACCATTTAACATTTTTTGTGCAGAGAAGTATTAAATTTTTCACATAATTTTTCACATTTTAAAGGAGGAATGAAAGGAAACAATTTAAATTTAAATAAACTATTAATCAAACAAGATATTTCTGTATTTCCTTTTTAACTGATTTAAAATAAATTTAATAACTATATCGTTAACGAAGCAAGCAATTTCTGAATTCAGTTGATTGTTTTAATGCTCTTTAATATGAAATGAATAAAGAAGTATTTAAAAGATATAAATATTTAAATGTTTAAAGTCTACTCCTTTGCAATTCCAAACCAACGGGTATGTCAAATCTCACATTTGATATCTATAAATAAATCTGTAAATTGATTATCAAATCGAATCAAGTACTAAATGCTTATAAATGTTAGATATTCAGTGTCTGGAAGCACAATTAATCCAGCAAAGTACTAGTATAAGCTTATAAAATAAAGTTGAGTCCAAATATATTGTATTAAAAGGGCTTTTAATTTTAAATCAGACATTTAATAAAAAAAAAGTATATACAAAGTTTATATACCAATATATATTAATACCACATACCAATGATTTGTGAGATTTTGTTACCAATACTGTAATATCTTCAACCCTTTAATCGTCATAACTTTGAACACTGAACATTATGACTGTATTTTAAACTAGACATGTCATGAGTCTGTGGATATCACTTGTATCACTTGAAATATTTTTAAATATTCGATTAGAACTGTTTTTTGTTAACTACCTAATTTTTAATGAACCAAAAATATATATTTGACTAACCAGATACTTAAGAAATTAAAGTAATGCACTTCAATAAATACTGTAAGGAAATACAGTTGTCTTACAACCACCGTAGATAAATGCTTACAACTATATTTCCTTACCCACTGCGCTCAAGGCTATTTGTACCTGTAATACTCGGGGGTGAGGCAGTTTTGCAGAAACGCGTTATAACTACCCTCGGCTGTATGTTCTGTCGACTAGGTTGCCTTACAATTTCGTTAACGATAGAGAAATGAAGATCACGGTAAAGATATTCCACTTTAGATAGTGTACGCCTGTTTTATACTTCTTATCTCCTTCGCTTCATACAAGTGGTTGATATACTCAGATTAGCTTCGTGTTCATAGATAATATATCGAATTATGTTAAATGAAACATATTTTTTTTAAAAAAAATATTTGTATTATTTGCTTCAATAACAAATACAAAAACAGAGGAAGTGGTTTGTAAATCAAGATTCGACTGTATGTTGTTATGCATACAGTCCATATTTATCAAAAAACAACTTGTTTTTTTCTGTGTATATTTTTTTAATATAATAAAGACAACTAAAAATGTGTATTTTACGAATATATATTTATAATTAATTATGAACAAGATTACTTATGTTGTTGAAAACCAACTTTAAATTTCACAAATGAATTATTTTCTTATCGCACAAACCACAAAAATGTTTGCTAGTCAAAAATTTTCGATAAGTGATCGTTGATCATTTTTGATTATTACTAATGAATATTGTAATGGAAACAACACCATCATCCCAGCGCTTTAAGGCTCTCTGAGAATATAGAACCGTCATTAAAATGCGCATAAAGAACAATTAAAAAAATCAATTATTATTTTTGAGCAGAAATTTCTTTTGTGATTTGTGGGGTGATAAAATGATACATTTGTAAAAGTGAATTTAAATACTGTAATACTGTACTGTGACCAACTGGAAAGTTATTTCATGTACATTTTTATTTCATTTTACATATTTAGTTCTTTCAAGTTAAATGCGTCAACTGTGTGCAGGTGATGTATGATCAATTCATGACTGACAAGCTTCAAATATGAATTATAATTGATAAAACTTTTGTATTGAAATAGTCGTATGAAAAGATTAAACTTTTCATTATAATTTTTAACAATCTTATAATAACCTAAATATGTAGGGATGTAGAGGTGTATATATATAATTTGAGTAATTAACTCCAGGTAATTCATACAACTTTTATCTATTATTCATAACTATCATTCTGTAATAAAATTGATTTTTTTTCATCAAAATATAGTTGTGGATTTTCCCTTCTATATTTTATGTGGCTTGTATTTAGCATATTTGTCTTATAAACTAGTTATTGTAATATAATAATATTGCATTCTTGTAGTCAATCTCGATTGTATGTATAATTTTTCAAGTTAGAAAATTAAGGTTAAGTATACCACTTATTTGTATTTCATACAAATCCGACCCGCGAGCTAGTCGATAATAACGAACTTTGGCCTTTTTCCAAGAAAGATTAGACATCTTTTGTCTGTGTCAGTGGTTCTCAACCTTAGCAAGTAATCGCTTTCTTTTTATAATATTTATGGAATCTCTTTTATTTACTTAAAATTAATTTTTTGTGTAACATTTGTTGGAGCGTTTTAAGCCATTGTACGAAAAATGTAGAGGGTTTTTTTATAGTATAGACAAATATAAGAAAATATTTAATTTCATGTAACTATAAATATTATAAATTACTGATACTATTATTATAGTAACTATTTGTATACAAACAAAGGAGTGTGCAAGTTATTCGTACTTAATTATTAGGTACTAATTTTTAAACAAATAATAGCGCTTCATGAAACTTGTATAATTTAATGTATTGTAGGTTACATATATTCAGGTCTGTATATATGTACATATATATATACACACACACACGAGGGAGCTTCGCCTCCTGCTCGCTGCTCTCGTCCACTTGTCAATTATAATCTTGTACATGAACCGAATGAAGCATAAACATATTTTTTTTAAACTTATGTCTATATTATTATTATCGCAACGTAGTCGTTATATACATATATATATATATATATATATATATATATATATATATATATGTATGTATGTATGTATGTATGTATGTATGTATGTATGTATGTATGTATGTATGTATGTATGTATGTATGTATGTATGTATGTATGTATGTATGTATGTTAGTATACCTATATAAAAATCACAAATCATTATTTTTTGCAACGTTCTAGTTTTTTTGTAGATAATTTTGATTTTATATATATATATATATATATATATATATATATATATATATATATATATATATATATATATATATATATACTAGGGAACTTCGCCCCCTGATCGCTTTGTTCTACTTGTCAATTATAAGCCTACATGTAACCTAATGAAACAATAAACACATTTTTTAAAACTTATTTATGTCTATATAACTATTGTTGCAGACAGATCACAACGTAGCTGTTTTATGTATGAGATAAATATATTTGGGTACCATGAAATCTCGATGTCCTAAATAAATAAATCGACGTCGTACTACAAAAGTTTTATGGATACTTTTGATTTTTGTATATATATATCTGATATTTTTATTACTAAAATAATTTAAAATAATAATAAAACAGTACTTAACAATATATCATGCAAGTTTTCTCAATTCTAGAAACAAATCCACATAAATCGTTAAGGCATAAGGTTCAACGAAGTCAAAACTAAAGCCACCTTTTGCAAGATCAGCGGTTTATGTTCGTGAACGAAATCCCAAATGATGTAGCTTATGTTCAGTGAATTAATTAATTACATATTCGCGACTGTTTTTTTTTAAATATTAATCGTAATATTACACTAGTATCCATTTGCTGGTCACTGCACTCATTAGATAACATTAGCGCTCCCCATACAATATGATACCCCTTCTAATATTTTGAATCATCCCGTAGGAGAATACTATTGCATTCTTTGAAATCTTCTGTATTACACAATTTTTAATACAAAACGAATCTTTGCATTAAAAACATGCTTGGCAAAAATGTGTATTATACGAGGGCAAGCAACAAATATTCTCGGCCTTCAACATCGAGTAGTCAGCGCGCGTTCATTTTTAAAGCTCTGTGAACCAGATCCACACACAATAATCGAGTATCTTGTAGTAGGGGATGAAGCAAGGTGCCTTTTACTGTGATCCCCTATCTGAAAGAGAATTCATGAAATGACAGCGAGCAGGTGAACCACCTTCCAAGAAAAATCATGGATTATCCTTAAAAAAAATCGTGGTCACAATTATTTTAACATTGCAATATCATTTTATTAATATATTTTAAAGAGCGTAATACCACTGTTAATGGCATATGTTATGTAACATTGTTGCATAAATTTCGCGATAATATTCGTAAAAAACGAACAGAAAGTGTGCGCTTGTTACACGACAATGCACCAGTTCACACCGCTACTGTTTCTCAAGTCCCCATTCGGAAGTATGGCTTCCAAGAACTTGATCACCCGCTCGAAAGGCTAGACATGACCCCTAGAGATTATTACCTTTTTACTAATTTGAAAAAAAAGTACGTGGACAGCGTTTTAATGAATACAATGAGTTGAAACAGCGGTAACTGACCACTTGAACGCGAAAGCGTGAGATTCTTTTTATAAGGATATAGAATGGCTTATTAAGCACTATAAAATATATTGAAGTCAAAGGAGATTATATAAAACAATAGTACAATTTTGTGTATTTTTTTATTTATTCATTCCTATCTAGGCCGAGAATATTTGGCGATACTCTCGTACAAGATTGAAGAAATCTATAACTTCACGGGCGTTAATGACCTTAGGTGTCGGCGCACCCTTAAACCCCAGCGACCTCTATAATTTCAATAGAAACAAGTCATTATTTTTTATAATTTAAGATTAATTTGATACAATTTACAAAGCAACCCTCATTTCTTATAAAAGTCTATGCTTTTTAAATGTAAAGTTTTTTTTTTATTTTATATAATACATATTTTTCACTTGTATACATAAAAGCATTTTAAAAAGTAATTGTTTTATTCTTTCTCACTATGTACGTATTTTCACACGCATATTTATGAAATAATTTAGATCTAAAAATGTGTGCATTTCGAAAATATCATTTGAAATTAGTTCTTGCATTTATTAAATTATTTTTCGATTTCAAACATATATTTTTGACAAAAGTATGGATACAAATATTCAGTATATATGATTGTTTATGGACAATTTCTGAATTTGTAATAATTTGTATCCATTCTAATACTTCAATATAGATTGATAAATAAGTAATAATAACAGATATTCATTTTCAACAAGTTGACTTCAGTAATCATTTTAAGTTAGTTGCTTAACTGTAATGACACAACATAATTGTTGGCAACAGTTTTGCTTGGTCACCCAGCCTTTGTGTGTCTACATATTTGACTATATTTTTATAATGGAAGATGCGATTTTATTAATTACCTAGTAAATATATTATTTTATTCTAAGGATCATAAAATAAATATCAAAAGTATAATTGTTCTTAGAATAACAACATATTTATTGGATTTTATTATTTTCATAATGAAACATATATTTTTAAAAATAATGATGTATGTTATGAGCAAACATTTATTTTTATTTATTCTATTTTAGACATCCAAGTATGTTGTTAACTGTGTATGTGTATATATATATATACATATACAGTATATATATATATATATATATATATATATATATATATATATATACATACATATACATTCAGAATTTACTTGTAATTACTCTTTATTTAGATTAATCCATATATTTTTTTTATAAAATCGAGTAAACACGCCAAGGTTAGTATTATCTTGCAATGGTTTGTACTAAGATTTGCAGTCATTCACATTTCTGATATTGCATGTCATGCATTCATTTAATAAATGTGAATAATAATATGCGTTAATATTTATACTTCATTTTTCTATTTGACTAACTTTAAGTGTAATTAGTTTTTGAGACTATCATGTTTTTAATGAACGATAAAATTTATTAGTAAATAATTTCAAACTTGAAAGCGTCTTATTGATAAGACTAGAAAACTATTAGCTGTAGCGATTTATTTTTTTTTTCATTTATTCGCAGTCAAATTCTTAAATAGTTAAATGGTACTCTCGCTTATCTTATCTTTCGATACTTGATTCTTTCTGAAACCTCTTTGTCGTATATCGTTTACGCAGATTTTTGTCATTACATATATTATTTTGAAGTATATCCTAATTTCATTTCTTTTTTAGGAAATTCATTATATTATATATATATATATTAAAAATTCATTATATATTATTATATTGTATATATATATATATATATATATATATATATATATATATATATATATATATATATATTATTCATTATACTGTTTGAAGGCTTTAAATTTATTTTATTTCGTCAAACAAATCATTAGCATAAAATATCTTTACATTGGAATTAAAAAGATAATTTTAAAATGCGTAGTTTATTTTTGTTTTAGTAATGTAATACATTCTAAGCTGATTTCATAGGGAATTTCATTGAAAGACAATTTAAAATTTTTCTTTTTATATCATATTTTCATTTGTAGTATATCTTTTTTTTAAATTATTGTAGGTAGATTTTTAAATTAATAAGATTAACTCCGATGTAATTTAAAAATTAATAACTTAGATATTACTTTTTTATGTTGAAATATATTGACTACTTAAACTTCATTATATATGTATGTGAGTGTGTGTGTATGTATATATGATTACTGAGAAAAGTATTCAGTCATTCATATCTATTTAATTTACCTGATAAACTAAGCTTACTGTGGAAAAAATAGTTTTAATTCGACGTACAGTATCTAAACCAGTGGTGTCCAATTTTTAGCTTCCTTGGACCACATTAGAAGAACAATTGTCTTGGGTCACACATAAAATACTTAACACTAACGATAGCTGATGATCAAAAAAAAAGTCTATGCATAAACCACAGATATGCAAAAAAAGTCCTTGCATAATAATCCTAATTATGCGAATATATTTGTATGTTTGCATTCAGAAGTTTAAAGCACTATTGAAAGGCCAGTGGATAAAAGTGAAAATTTGATAGGATCATTGTATACACACATTTTCTAAGAAATGTACGCAAATAGCATAATATTTACAGATAAAACAAAGGAAGCTATAAAAATTTATCAAAATTTTAATAAGAAAATGTTAAAAATGCATTTTTGGAAATAATAGGTCAAAAATGAATCCATTTTTAATAAAAAAAAACTCTGAATTTATATTCAATCAGTTGAAAACTTACTAAATTTAGAAGATATCCAAATAAATATTATTTGTCACAAATTCGATTCAGTTTCGATTATATTATTAGTGACAGGGTATTTTTGTGTTCTGTTTCTTACAGTTTGATCTTCAGATGGTACAAGAAAAGATATATTTGATAATACTAAATTCATTAATATTATATATATATATATATATATATATATATTTGTATGTGTGTGTATTATTACATGATTAAAAACATTTTAATGAATAATAAACATTTTCTGAACACTAATATAATATTTATATGTGAAGTCTTCATGTGCAAAATATTTTTTTAATATAAAAGAAAATCGTTTTTAATGATTTCAGCTGTGCAAACATTGTATAGTTGTAATCAATACCGCCTGATCGGCTTTGATCTTGATATCATTTTAAAAATATGTAAATAAGAAGTTGAAGTAAATTAAATCATCTATGCATATTTAATTTTTAACATCGTATCGTTGCTTTATTATATAAGGCCAGTTGCATCACTGTAGTCAACAGACAAGATTATTTTGTCATCATAGTGATAAGAATTTTTTTTCCAGTGGTAGTTGATAGGAAACAAATAATAAATCATATTTTAAAGATCTATTTGTAAAAGAAAACTTGACAGTACAATTTAATTTTAACCAATTGACTCATATATTGATTGACGTGTTCTCATTGTAAATAATGGCTTCGTTCTTTCATAGTGATATCAGTATTCGAGCGATTATAATGGTTCAAATGTCGACAAATATATCGAAATATATTTAATGAAATTTCATATTCTGTATACAGATAAACTTTGTATGTAAAGCACGTTCTAATTGCCATATTTAATGTTTCGAACTTGAATTTAATGTGAAGGTCAAGAGAAAACAATAGATCGAATTTTTGGGACTTATCTTAATATTCAGTTTTTTGCAAATTTGACTTTAAGTCCGCATTATTAGCATTCAGTGTATTATGTTTGTTATTCGCGTGTTTGATTTACATATTATAATTTTTTTGTTGGAATTTTCATTTTAAAATATTTTGTTTTTTCTTAATTTCATTTGCTAGTTTCATATTACAAAAATAAATGTTAGCGAATAACTTTGAAAATTTTATGTATATATAATATATACATATATGTATGTATGTATGTATGTATGTATATATATATATATATATATATATATATATATATATATATATATATATATATATATATATGAGAGAGACCACCATGCTGATTTAAAGAAAATTATTAATTAATATTGGAATTATTATCGTTTTATATTTCTTTAAAACAAAATATTTAAACTGTAACTAAATATATCATTATTTCATGGTAACTTAATTATATTTTATTGTAATCAGTAATATTTTACCTTTAAAATAATCTTTCGTTTTACGTTTTATTCTACATTTCTTTTCTGTATTCAAATTTAATTTGTTATATTTTCTCTTCAATTAACAATCAACCCGTATCAGTTTTATTCGTGTTCTGATATCGGTTGATAGAGATCGCGTGGTCTCTTCTGATCGGTTGACATCAGGCACATGTATCTAGAGCTCTCTCACGGTGTACAATGAAAAAGGGTATACGATGTCAGTGTAAAACTGGTGAGAAATTTATTCAATATATTGTATATATTGAGATTTTAAAGCAAGGATGGGTAACTTCTTCGATTATAAGAGCCACAGAAAATATTATTGTAAAATTGTATTTACTAGGTTAGTAGAAAAATAATTGCGGTTTAGGACCTTCAAATTCGTATACAAACCCACAATTATTTTCCTACCGACCTTATATAAGTAAAAAATACAACTACATAGTAGTCCTATTGACCAAAGCAGAATATGTTTAATCTCTATTCGTTGAATACTTGCATTTTTAAATCAATTTTTCTTAAAAATTTGCACATTAACCCGTCCCGAATTTGATTTTATTGCATTCAGCAAGTTTTAATTAATAAATTTTTTTAGTTTCAAACTCCAAAATATTATATTTACTCTCATCAGTAAATAGTGTAAATGTTTTTTTTTAAAAAAAAAAAACAAAATTCTTATTTTGATGCAAATTCGCAAAATATATTTGTTTAATTTGATTTTTCTTACTAATGAACATTTTTTTTGCGACTCTATCATGAAATTTATGTTTTCACATGATTCTTCGGATAGTTTCCGTACATTCTTGAATTTCCAAATGTTTTTGCCATTGTATTTAACTTTGGTACACTCAGAAACTGTTTTCCTAACTTATTAGACTATATAGCTTTCGTTTGCTTTCCTAAACATTTTTCTTAGTCTCCCTTGTTTTATTTTCCAATTTTTTTGTACTTTTATACCTTTTTACAATGTTGTGCAGAGTTGAATGGCTTTTGATCACTATTTTCGATATTTCTCTAATAAACTTACCTGTCTTAATAATGTTTAATTATAAGTTTTCACGTATCAATCGATATTTGGCCAGTGTTTCTTTCCATGTTTCCAAATAATTTAACTTACTTCAATACTCGCTCAATAAAAAATGTCAGAATAGAATGAAAAATGATAGGAAAAAGCATCAGGGAATTTCTCAGTTATTATCCAATTTATTTGCAACAAAAGCTGAAATTCACTAAACTATACCAGTTTCGTTGACATTGCTTTTTGTCGTTCATTTTGTTTGTTTATTTTTTCATTATTATGAACTAATTACATTTTTATTTCTTATAATCATAAAATAAATTAAATAAGCTAAGTAAAAATAATATTTTTCATCCTAGTTTCATTACATCAATAATTTTGTGAATAAAATTTTTGAATTAAACTGTGTATATATATATATATATATAAATTTGTATATATGTATATACGAATATTAAAAGTATAATTTTTTTAAAAAAAATACAATTTAGTTAATTTATATAAATAATAAATATATGATATGCAAACTTTTTGTTGTACTTTTTATATTTATTTATTTATTTACATAAATGTATACATAATTGATTTTTTTAATGTTTTCATTATTGATAAAACAACACATTTTTCTATAACGCATTCAGTAAAAAATGTTGGCCTGTAAATATAATTATAAAAATTGGAATTATAAAAATGTCAGTTACATTAAATTAATATACATAGTAATTAGCATAACGTTACGTGCAAATGGTCGATGAGTGCACATTACATTTTTATGGTTTAGTAGAGATGAACAAGATACAACATGTAGTAGTAGTCATGTACTGATGTCACTTGAATCGATTATTCACTTCTCAAAACTTTTAGGTTGACCCTCAAATATAATTAGATTGATGACGTAAGATACATTTAATGTCTTGTATGTCAAAAAATATACAGAATAGATATTATCAATACACTACATATATCTAAAATATTGGCAATTTTAAATATTTTAATCCTTTTTTTAACACTTTTTATTAACTTATACCGGGTTAAACTGATATAATGATAATGTTATTATTGAATATACAAATTAATCATCTGTGTGTATGAAAAAATATTTCTCAGAACAATCCGTTTCATTTCGAATATAAAAGTTTGTATATAATAATTTCATATTGCGTGAAAATAGAATCGATCGGAAGTATTTCAAGAATGTGTTCAAAATAATGCCTGTCTTTTCTATCAAAAAATATTAATTTGAATTTCATTCTAAAATTTGCATATTTTCGAATATATATATATATATATATATATATTAATAAATGCACACAACACGGAAGTCCGTCTTTCCATCGTCATCAGTTTCTGTGCTTCGAACTTCATTGAATTTTACACCACTTATTCCCACTTCACTTTGTCGCTCATTGTATTGAAGTTTTCTGCTAACTTTGTCTTTATAAAAAGTATGAAAATGGTAAGATTGATAAAGATGAAACTTGTAAATTGAGAAATTTGAAATTCATAACAGTGTATTGTACAGAAAAGATCTTACCATTTATTGGTAAATAAAAATATCATCAAATATAAAACAAACTTTACGTTTATACATATATTTTTGATTTTTTACATAGATTTTGTTGCTATTGAAAATCTTATTTTCATAACTTTCATAATCTTTGTACCTATTTTGGCTTCATTTTTTTAAAGAAATGTATTTTAGTATTCATTTTTTTAATTGTCTTTCCAAAACTATTTATATGAAACATTCCGTACAAAATAGTAAACGAAATTTTAAAAATAGATTTTTAATCTAGATTTAAATAAATGTAACTTTATAAATAGTTGAACGGATATCTAATTTATTTTATATAGAAATTCATGTAAAAAAACTGATACAAATTTATATCATAATTTTCTTAAAATATGTTAAAGAATGAATATATTTTTTAAATTATTTACAAACTTGTCGTTCAAACACTTGTCACATATTAACAAAATGAATCATATTATATATATATATATATATATATATATATATATATATATATATATATATATATTACTTTTCTCACTAATCGATGGACGTGACACAAAAAAGTAACCAGCTGACGTTCAGAGAACAATCTTTGCTGTTAGCAAAAGTAAATAATATTGATTTGTTCACACTAATATGTTAAAAAATTGAGCCAATTCTAACTTTTGGTCAAAAAAAAAACAACAGTCGACTCCACTCTGGTTGTTTTTTAATAGTAGCTACTGCCAAATGTCTTTCCAAATCCTGGAAAAAGATAGTCTATTTTTTAGATATTAGCATTTTTTTGTACAAATAATATAACTGCCAGACAGTTGTTCTTGTCCGAAAACGTTTAAAACAAATTAGCAATCATATCGTCACTCGTTATAAGTGAGAGGTGAAAAATTGTAACAAAAACTTAATTTCTTAATGCTTGTATTTTTATCCATACATTTTATATTTCATTAAACTTTAAATATAATCAGATATTTGTGTATGTGATAATTACTACTATTAGGTTTTCAATTACATAAATGCGAATATATTTCCAAACCGAGAATGATAACTTCCGCAATACGGTAGATAACAACAAATAAAATAAACCAACTTCCTTATACACCGTCTAAGTGCTGTCAATATGAATTATTTAAAAAAAAACATTCGGAAATAAGTTTATTAATTTTAAACTTTAATTCTCTGTCTTATATATGTATGATTATCACTTTCAGTGATTAATTAATGAAATGTTTGTAATTCCAATTCCAAATCAATAAAATAAATAAAACATTATCTGTATACAACACTATCAGTTTATATTTAAAAGTAAATTTCAATTTAATATGAAGTATAGGTAAATAAATGTCAGTAAATATTTTTTTAGCATTATTTTATTAGATAGAAAATATTCAAGTAATGCGCATATTTATTTGTTCTAATTTAAGTAAATAGTTTCTATATCAAATATGATTTCCTTGATATCAAAACTCAAATATCTATATATATAGCGAAAGAGACTGAGGAGAGAGTGAATGTATAGATAAAAAGTTTAATAAACTTATTAACTCATAAAATATACTAATTTTTTTATATAATTTGATAAAATTATTGTAATATTAATTGTTCGTGTATTTTTCTTGTATAAAATCTGTGTAATTTGAAGTTTTATTTTTCCTTTTGTACAAAATTATTAATTTGAAATATATTAGGTGTACAAATTAATTCTATAATATTTAGTTTCTTTATTTCGAAATGGAGTCTTTTTTTATAAAGAAATTATTCAGTGTCTCTAAAATAAGAACGTTGAAATAAGAGTACTCTAGGCTATATGGTAGTTGAATAAAAATTTTCTATTTATGGCTCATCAATCAACCCATTTTTAGAGTCATCGTTTCAAGTTATTGAAACATTTTCTTTTTTAAACAAAAGATTAGAAAACGAACGAGAAGTTTGGAATTAAAATAATATATTATTTTCTAAACCTTGTAAAGATTTTTATCATAATAGCATTTTCAAATGGTTGTATCGGTGGGACTGTTATTTAATTTGAGAAGTAACTACGTTAAACAGCAGTATTTCATATTTTTTAAAAAAAAAAAACTGAATACAGAATACTTTATTATATTAACACTTTTTTAACCCAATTAGCTTTCATTTTTTTGTAAATAAAACATATACCTTATTTTTCGGACAATCCTTGTACAAAAACAGTTAACTGACTCAGTTTGTTACAACATTTATTTTTTCATAACACCCTAAATTAATAATTAATTTTCCTTTGATATTTAATCATAATTACTTCTAATAAACAATTATATTCTTATTATTTTATATTTATATATATATATATATATATATATATATATATATATATATATATATTATAACTGTTTTAATTCATTGTCAATCATTGTATTTTTCTAGATAAAAATATGAATACAAATCCATATATGAAATAAATTTTATTTAATTCTAACAGATTATTAATTAAAAAATCGTGTGAAGTTACGCTTAGGCTTTATAGGAAAAATATATTACTATTTGATTTTATAATGTTCTAATTTTATAATTTTACGATTTTTAGTTACTCGAATTATGCCAAATTAAAAATATATGGTATATAATAGAAAAATGTGTAACAAAATAGAAATTGTGTGTGTGTGTGTGTATATATATATAAAATGTGGTGTCACTTGTTAAAAGCTTCCACTTGAAATAACTGTATTTTTACTTTGCATCTCAACACGATCACGTTTGTTCTAAATTCAAACCACATATAACTTGATATTGTGGTTATAATTTCACATTTATTTTCAATACTTTGCATTCATAGACTCTGGAAATGTGATCTAATGAAAGTAATGATAAAACATACACACACATATGTACACAATAATATTTCTTTAAACTACATTTAAATTAACACAGTACGCATTTTGAATCAGTAGATACAATTTAAATAATGTCGAATAATTTGATACAGTTAAATTTATAATCAGTCAACGTATAAATTGAACCTATTAACATATTTTTTAATTCAATCCACTTGTGTGTACAGCTAACGTATTACGAAATACAGCACTCATTATTGGCCCATTCATTCGTTCCTTTTTTTTAAATTTGTTTGTAAACATTAATTATAAAGTCTATTAAATCAATTACCTCTGTCTGTGAGTCATCATATCATTTGAACCAGTGTTGCTGTACTATGATTTATTTCACCATACGGACTCGTATTTCTTATTACAACATTGCGAAATAAGAGCCATGAACTAATTGAAGAGGAAGGTGTTGGAAACATGCCTGTCATTTGACTTATTCATGCTAGTTTTGTACATAGAAGGCACATGTGAAAACATGTTTATTCTATTTTTGGAAAAGGATTACTGATGAATCTTATATACCGTATATGCCACATTCATTTGTACATGCACTTAAAGTATGCTAAAATTATATATATATACATACAATGAATAATATTTTTTTTACAAAAGTTCATCATTGGAAGCGTATAAAAAATTTCGAGATTCTACATCCAGGTACAAGATGTGATCTTTGCGAAACCATTTTGTGTACACTTGATAGTTTCAAATTTTTTTACACTCAATACTAATGTTATTTCTGCAAATTTTCAGTTGTAATCAATTTTTCCGTTTCCAATTATAAGTTTTCGGTCAAGAGATGTATGTTTCCTCAAATATTATTAACGATTTTCCACGATATGTCAGATAGATGTGAAATTTCTAATTGCTGATCGGAATTAACAATTTTTTTCTTGTAACTGACAAATTTGCAATATTTATTTTGTTTATGATAAAAAAAAATATCAAATTAACCGAAAAATATTTGTTAAAAAAAATTAGCACCCTTTTACACCTCCCCGTCTGCAAGGATTAATAGTTTATTTCCATTGTGTAATATAAGAAATTAATAAAATTTTGTAAGATTATTCTTTCTTTCATTTCAAAATTGTATGTAAATTTTAACTGGAATTTATATACTGTTCAAGAAAAATTATAATTGAATTTCCAGTATTTTTACATGTGCTCTTTTATGGGAAAATGTCATACTATCAAATATAATAACAAAAAAAAAAATAAGAACTATTTTAATTCAGGAGTAAAAGATTTTTTTTGTAAATTTTCATTAACATTCCGTATATCATTACAGAGGCGTGATTTGAAATTCGACGTTTGACTGTATTCAATTTTGAAAATATAGCAACATTAGAGAAAACTAATAAAAGTGTAAGAGATTTCTATATTTGAATAAAAATGTATATGTTTTGATAAGACGTATAACTTTCTCTTCAACATATTTTTTGTGGTATCTTTTAATTCACCTTTACAAGAGTTTACAAAAGTCTCATCTTAACTAAGATGACATATCGTTGTAGCATTTAACATTAAAAAAAAGATGTTATAAATAAGACTTAATATTCATAATTCTCAAAAAAAATAATACAAAAAAAGTTACTCTCTTATCCATATTTAAATATCGTGTCTTAATTTCTATCAATAAATAACGAGATTGAAATTTAAAATTTTCGTTTCATTTAGTTGAATTTATGACATTTTAGTATTCAAATACAGTATAATAATAATTGATATTAATAAATTTATACGAAATGATCGTCAAAAAAGAAAGTTCGAAACAATTTAGTATGGCTTATTTTGCTTTACTTTTACAATTTACAAAGCTCCAATATTTATGAATTTTGAATATTAAATACTTTTGTCTGATATTGTATTTTCAATAAATCACTAAGATAAGAAAGTATCAATTTTGGTTCATATGGAGAATTACAGTGATGATGGTAATATTCGTTAAAATGTTGATATTGCTAAAGTGTGTATATATATATATATATCCTTATAGAAACTGCTCCTCGAATAACCTTTGAGAAACTTGCTGATATAAGCATCAAATGCACACATAAGTACCCAATTAAACCTTAAAAAAAACGTTAGTCTCGAAAGGTCCGTATGAATTATCTGAACGAAACTTTATGCAACGAATAACGATGACTCATCCCTATATAGAAATGACAATTTTATAAAATAACACAATCTCATAAATCAATTGCACAATGCACTACAAACATTTCTAAACTCAGTGAAACAATATTTACAAATAAAAATCGTAAAAAGTAACGTCTGAAAAGCAAACAACTATGTAACAACATGAAGGTTCATCGGTCATAACGAATATAGAAACATGTTATGTGTTTTAAATATTTTTTTTATATTAATTAATCAGACTAGAGATCCAATATAGCAGTACTATTCATTCGAAATGAAACTGAATTCATATATATTGATTGTATTCATCCATATGTATTCTTAATGCTCTGCATTTCTTTCTATTTCTATCCAATCTTTGTAGTGATGAGTACAAATAACTTATAGTTTATTCTAAAACAAGATTCATATTCATTTATTGACTTTTTCTATCTTTTACGAATAAATTAGTATTATATAAATAAATACTCTGTTACATAATGCAAAAATACCTGAAACACTGTATAACGAGTTCAAGGCTATAGAAAAACTAAGAACTAATGCTGGCCAAGCGATTTTCATTCATAATATACATTTGCTCACGATTGATTGTTTCGTTAAATCAAAAAAAAATAACTCTTCCTTTTATAGACCACCGTAAAGTCGCCATAACCGTTACCAGTGCTGTAATGAAGACCTGAATACAAATTTCGCCAACATTCAACCATTTTAGAAATCACTTTTGATTATTATAAAAAGTACTTTTTTATCTCAAGTAATAACACACTTCAAGAAAAGATTGTTATTTCCAGTTACCAACAACGAACGCACCTGCAAGCGTTTCGTTATCTGATTTTCAGCAACTTGTTTGGCACTCATTTATTCATTTTTTCTTATTCGTATCTTAACCCGGTATAAAACAATCATAATAGAGTCTTCCAAGTTTGTTGTAAGATCTCGGTCTGTTCTTTACGGTTTAGTTTAATTAAATCCTGATAAATTATAGTTAAATCTTCATTTGTAACGGATTTGGATCTTTCTTTTGATACTTTATTTAGAAATTCACGAAATTTCTAATGGTAACAGTACATTCTCCGGATGCAAAATTGATATTTTTACTTACTTCCCCTGCATTATGGCCCTATTTTAATTTATATAAAAAACTTCAAATTGTTTCAAAGAGACCATGTTATTAGAATTGTAAAAAAAATAATTAAACAATCAATCAGTTATTAAAATAAAGTAGACTACCAGGGGATAGCTTTGTGAAGAGTGTATCCCAATCACACTCAATATTTGGCAGTTATATAGTATAATAATAGTGTTATATTTCAATAGAAGTGAATTTTCCGTTATTTTTAATATTGATTGTTTTTTTCTTCTTACCTGGTGTCTAATTTATATATACTATTTTTTTTAACAGAGAAAACCCCTTTTTATATCATTGAACTAATAAATGCAAGCATATTTTAATAAAAAAAATAACATAATTTACATTGTTTACGTAATCAAAATATTTTTCACATTTAACGGTGTTTTGATCTTACATCACCTTATTTACTCTTTATTTTTTTTACTACTGTTACATCAAATAAAATGATCAACAAAATAGTAAATCAACAAGATACGTTAAATTCAAGAAAGATTTTTTCTATAAATTTCGTTCTAATAGATTGTATAATTCAAATCCACTAGTACCTTTGTTCTTTCGTACGCCGAATATATAATGTTTAACCATTTTTTATTTATCTTAATATATTTTTTTGTATAAAAATATAGTCAGTTGTAGAAAACATATATGATTTTTATGATAGAATCTGTAATTATTATATTTACGAATGATTTTATTTATAAAACTTTTCTTCGGCACTGTGTGTGTATATATATATACACATATGATAGCGTACACAACACCCACTACCAATAAAATCAGATACATGTACATCCGTAAACAAAAATATTCACCATTCTACAAATACATGAATAATTCAAATTTAATAGTTAAAAAATATGAACTGTTTTACTGATTTTATTGGTAACAATACATTCATCGCTAAATGTTTATTTCATATATATTTTTTCATTGTTAGTTTTCTTTAAAAATATCGAATATATTTCAGTTATGAACTACAGTATTTTTCTGATTGTTAGGAAGTATACATAAATATTATGTTCTTATATACGTACACGTTCTTATTTAATTGACTGGTTTTTTATTTATTTAAAAAAGTGAACATTTTTATTCAGTTCTGTTTTATTTTTATTTATACAATAATTATGAATATGAAATCTACATATATTTTTCAATTTTTTGTATGTATATATTTTTTATTTTCATACAAGTACTTATATTTGTGTGTGTTTATATATATATATATATATATATATATATATATATATATAATTTTAAAAGAGAAATTGATCAATTTTGGCATACTTAACATGTAATTTTAATGAGTTATTTATATTAAATTTGAATGTGTAATACTGCTGTGAAATTATTTTAGTATACCCTATATATTAAAATATTTTAAAGTTACATATATTCATTTAGGTCAACATTATTGTATCTAAGTAAATGTATTACTTGTAATCAAACTGTCTTGTAAGTTTTCTCCATATAAGCTATGGTTTTCATGAGTCTTAAGTGAAATAAACTATGCTACTATGTAATCACAATGTGTTTATATAAAAAATTATTCGGTGTTCGTTTATGTACGCATATATATATATTACATGTACAGACATATCATAAGCACAAATATGATTTCAGGAATTGCTTGAGAAGGCCGAAGAGGATGAACGTAATCAACGTGCGACGAACGCTTCAGGCTCGCAGGTAGCGCGTCATTACAACACCGCATATACACAGCCGAATAGAGGGCGTCGGTCAAAGGAGCAGCCGTCGGCAGCTGAACGGAGCGGCCACGGCGGATCATTGCAGAATTTACACCAGGCTCATCACGGTGCCGAGCACGGCTGCACTGTTGGACGCCGTGCTCGCAGAAAGAGCGGCACAGTGAGCGCCCGCCAACGTGAGGGCGGATCACTCCCGTCGTGTAATATTGCAGCCGTACCGACGTTACCGGATAAAATAACATTCACGGTTGCTGAACAAAAGTGGCCTCTTGTACAGACCTCGGTGAAAATGGACACTGCGCAGGTAATGCATTGAACATTGAAGGAATGTATGAAATACGCTTAATATTCCCATTTTTTTATTTTGTCGACACCGTGATTCACATATATATATGTATATGTATATATATGTATATATATATATATATATATATATATATATATATATATATAATATCCACTTTATGATTATGAAAAAAGTTTGTTTCGGTATAAAAAAAGACTAATTTATTTATTTTTAATTGTTAAAGCAGACTTGAGATATTCTATCAACTTTAAATGTTATCTATTATTTCTAACGCTGAAACTCCTATTGCATTATAAAACCAGCAAAAAAATCTTTAAAAATACAATTAAAATGAACTGAAAACTTATTTTCTACTATCATTACAAACCTGTTTTCTGTTGTTGACCTCTTTGTTACCTTTAATAAAAGCAACAAAGAAAAAATATTCTTATTCAGATTTCATTTTTTTACAAATCGACTTAAAAGTAAAAAATCTGTTCAATCTTTACTGGTATTTAGATATTATTAATTTATGAAAATAAAACAGTTTTTTTAAACAAAAAGAAGTTAAAAATTCACAAAAAATATAATATACAAGATCACAAACTATGTAATATATAAAGGAGCAGAGAAAAGTTCTGCACCCAACTTATAACACTTGAATGGTTGTGATATTGAGGTAGTACAAAAAGAACAACTTATAAACTTTCAGATTCTGTATTTATTATCATTGTATTTTTACCAACATGTACGAAGTTTTTTTTCATTATGTTAAGAAATTATTCGATTAACTGTTAACGCAACAACAATATGTTAAAATCTAGAGGAAGTTGAAAAGGCATGTTGATCAACGAGCTGTAGGTCATCGTGACTGCAAGACAACCCTTTTCATAGTTTCTTATCGGTTGTATTTTTATTTAGTTTTCATGTACATTTTCAAAAAAATGTATCCTTTTGTATATGCTTAATGTTCTGTAAGGTTATTTTTATTAAATGTAAATAAGTTTTATTTACTTAACTGTATCGTTAAATTAATCATTGAAAATTTTAATTTACGTAAATAATAATAATACGTGTTTTTTTAAATTAAAAAATTTTTACTCAATTTAAGTCAAGTTTCTAGAAGAATTTTTAATGTGGTTAATATTAAGATATTATATAAATAATTATTAATACGCTTGTTTCCATAAGTTTAAATAATCATAAAACATTTACATTTGTTAATATAACATTTACTTAAAAAAGTTTCGTTTTATATCTATTTGGTTTTTAGTACTTAAATAAATTAGGTATTCTTTTATTTTCTACTTAATTTCATTTAAATTATCCACATTTAGAAATATATAAAGTGCGTATACATATTTTTTAAAAATAATATATAAGCGATTGTTTTGACATTTTTGAAAATTAGTTTATCATATATATGTGATCCAGTGTGTTCAATCTTTTGGGTTACTGGAGTTTCTGTTCACCACTTACTCTCCAGGTAAAGAATAAACTCTAGTAATCCAAAAGGATGAAGACCATCAGGATAATATTTCAACAAAGTCATATTTATAAAAATATACAACTGTATTTGTTAGATACAGTTGGATTATTAGATATTTAAAATTTTCGATAAGTGAAAAAAAATAACATTGTGACAGCTATTTCATAATGTTAAACTTTCGTGTATATCTACATACTAATTAAAAAGAAAAAACTTTTCATAGGCTACTGATGTTCCTTTAAAGTCGGAATATACAGCTATTGATATATCGAATGCAGAACTTGAGGAAACACAAAGCTTGATAGCAAACGATTCTTTAAGTCGCTCGTCTTACCGTCACGATGAAGATGTTGAAATGACACCAGTTTATGATGAAGAAGATGGCACTGAAATGAAAGTTGTACACTCTTCAAAAATATCATCTTTTATGAACTACAAGTCATGTGCTAATTTTGAAGTTGCTCCTGAAAATGGCAGAAAGCAAATTGGAAATGAAATCGATTCAAATATAGTCTTCTCAGTCCTCGACAATCCAATGTGTATAGTTGAAAATCCAAATGAAGTTAGTAATGTAACAAGGCCAAGAGGAGGAGGTGTAACTTCTAAAGATGTTTATGGGCCATCGCATCATGTCAGTGTTCTTAGTATACCGACACAAAGGATATTATTGCACAACAAAGATTCTTCTACCGATAAGGTATAGCATTTTCATTCTCTTTATTTTAATTAACACCTACCATACGTCTGTTTGTATGATTCATGTATTTAGAAAAATTACAGGCTGATACATTATTAATCAAATAAACAATTATATGTCTATTGAACATTTTATACCTAAGATGATTTAGATACAAAATCTTCAAAAGTTCTAAGAGTTTAAAAATATAGTAACATGTATCACATGAAAGGAAAGAAGATACTGTTTCTATCTCTGTTTAAAGAAAAACAGTTATAGTAGCAGGTGCTAGTGGCAGTCATGAAAATTTAAATATTAACAAGTCTCATAGCAGAAATTAGTATTCATTATAACCTTAAAATAACTGGATGTAAAAACTGTTTCATATATGAGTATTATTTTGTGTTGCATTATAGACCAATGATAAAGGATTAATTATATTTCTTTTTCTTATAACCTCACAAATCACTTGTTTCTTTAAATTTAACAGAATAAATGTAATAGTACTTATAAAGTTCCATAGCCACTATATTGAAAACTACATTGTTGCTAATATTTGCATAATATAGAATACAATGTTATTTATTGCCATTCAAGTAAAATTTCATTTCATTTGTATTTTTTTTATAATATTTGCTTGAAAATTTATATATATATATAAATTTCATAAAAATTAATAATTTTAAATGTAATAAAATTGTTGATAATTATATTTTAATTGTATACTGTGACATGAAAAATTAATGGAATTATTTTTTTAATTTTAATCAAAACTTATTTTCAGAAATCATTTGATGAGAATGGAAACAATGTAAACTCATTCAATTCCTCGTCACAAGGTTCAGAACGAAAAAAAACAAAATCGAAATCGAAAACCGATCGCAACGTTACTATCTTAGAATTATCAAAAATAAAGGGGTACGTTGGAGACAGAGCTGACGTTGATGCCCTTGTTAAATTTATAGAATCACCGACCAATAATGAAAAACATCACAAAAATAATAAACATATAGTCAATAACATGAATTCAAAAACACATAAACATGTGCAGAATTTTAAAGATGAAGCAGATAAAGGAGGTGCTAAAAAGAGATCTACTGAACGTAGATCCAAGGATAAGTCTGAAAAATTGAAGAAATCTAATTCACTTGAAGAAATATCAAAGACAAAATTGGAGGATCTAACATCTGAAAATGGTTTGTAAAAATGTTTTAAATTGTCTATGTTTATCATAAAAAGATTTTTATTGTTTATGACAAATAAATTTTAATTTGTATGTATATATACATACATATATATTTGTATATAATTTTATTTTTTTCTTAAACTTATAAATCATAAATGTTATATTTTTATAGTTGAAAATGGAGAAATTGATATACGACGAACAGCCAAGAAACAAGCAACCTTTGATGATACAGTCTTTGTAGAAAATAAAGTTGGTGATCGCAGGTCTTGGGGCACTGAAGAAGGACAACAATATTACTGTAATAACAATACAGATACTGTAGAAAATACTAAACAACATCAAAAAAAGAAAGAAAAACCAAAACCAGAAATACCAAATGTCACTATTCCCACAAACGATGCACATATAGGCGAAAATATCGGTAACACTGAAACTGATTTTCATGTCGTAACGAAGAAAAAGAAAAGTAAAAAACGGAGAAGCACGAGCGGTGTTCGAGGAAATCTGTTCAATGATGAAAACCGTAGAAATAATTATTATGAACGAGATAATTACGAAAGGTCCAATTTTCAAGCCCATGATCGTTGTGATACTGACGTTTTGTATTTAAATAATTTTCAAAAGTCTCCGGAACACAGAAGAAAATCTGCGTGTTCGATGCCACCTTCTGATAAAAGTAACGATTCGAGCGATTTAGATTCAGTTCATTCGTTACCGGTCGAATCAACTTCAATCAAACCGTGCCTCCAACAAGTATCTGCTTCAAGTGGTGGAACTCCACAAGCATCTTATGCTGATATAGCTCGTATGGCTAATGCTGGTAATGTTGCAAATACGAACAATAATTATAATGCTGAAGCCAAAAGTTCTGAAAAATGGCCAACTGTTAATAACAATGGGAAATCTGGGAAAAATTGTGTCCAACAGACACCTTCTATTTCCATCAGAAACTATAACTTTCCATATTTGGATGGTTATAATTATTATAGAGTGGCAGAAAGTGGAAATGGAAATTTTGATAAAGTATTCACAACAGTTGCTGAAATAGAAGCTAAACATATAAATGAAGCAAAAATTAAATATAACGCAAAGACTGGTAATGAAAACAAAAAACATTCGAAAGCACAACTTTCAGAAACAATTACATCACCACCGAACAGCAGGATAACTCAAGAACAGTACCCAGCACTTGAAAAAACGATTAAAACAGATGCCAGGAAACAAAATGAAAATGGGAAAAAACAAACAAATGCAGAAATAAAAATGAGGAATGAACAAAACAGGTCTTGTTTATATTTAATTGTATTTTTAGTAATATAGTAATCTAACAAATGCATATTTAGTAATATACAACAAAATAATTTCATAATATTTCATTATTTTAAAATTGTGATTGATTGTACTGCTAATTACATATTTATTGGATATCGATTTTATAGTACTAAATTTCCATTATATAGTTATGGTAATAAAAAATAAATATTAAACTTTGTTTATAGAGGAAATTATTTTCTGTTGTAGGTCAAAATTAGGATCTGCAAAAGGTAATGGTAATAGTATTATGTGCAACAATCTTTCTTCAAATAGTGGTGATGTGTCGACGATAACTAAAGGCTGTGATATTAATAAAAAAGTTTCTCCTACTATTAACGCTAGTCAAGAATGTCATAATAGTAATGATGTCGTCGTACCAAAAAAGCAAACCGTGTTTCCTGCATCTGTCGATGGATCGGACCGTAATGACGATAGTGGTACGGTTAATCAGCGAATTCGCGTAGAAAATGGCAAACAAAAACGACCAGAAAGTGATAACATGAAACAGAAACATTCTGGTTCTAAACGAGGTGGTGTATCACGTCCTGCTGTAATTATAGTCAATGATAGAGACGATGTTTCCATAGTCGATGGTTCGGGTGTGAGCGGCATAACATTCGGGTTTGAAATCAATGAAAAACTTTTGTCGGGAGATCTTTCAGATGCTCAAGTCAACGGTGAAGTCGAAGATGATGGGTTTGCTGTCTCATTTGTTTCAAAAGAACTTGTTAACGATAGGTGCGTGAGTCCCAGTATCGATCAGGACACCGTCAGTAGTGCCTCGTGTACTAGCATAGTGACCGTGTTCGAAAATAGCCAGACTGTTTTAATGGATGTGAAAGAAGATTTCACTGCTCGGTTTATAGCACCGACCGCTAAATTAGAAGAGTCTTTGAACTACAACCATGACAAAATAGTTAATTTCGTTGGATTAGGTAAGTTTTGTACAAAGGTTATTTATTTAAAAATATAATCAGGTATGAATCTTATAGAAAATCATTAACTTTTTTTATTTAAATTTTAATTCTTTTATTAAGTAAAGTATATAACATATTAATAAAGCAAAATATCTGTATTGATGTGATTATGACTTATAATGCAAACATACAAATAAACACCTGCACTTGATTTAATTTTAAAATACATGTAGGGTACTTTATTATATTTGTGGTGTGTGTGAATGAGTGAAAAACAATATATACAGCAGGTGCACATTCACATTGATGTGTCACATGGTGTTTAGTTAACTTCTATACAGGTTAAAAGATATTATATTCAGGAATATTTGAAACTGTCTGTTTTTGCATCAAGGCAGAGTTTATTTTTTAAAAGGTCATTGTGTGTATTTATTGTAAATTTAATGTTCTGTATTTATTTAATAAAGCATGATTATGTTTAAGCAACAAAACTTACGTAACATGCAATTAGTAAAATTTTCTAAATCTTTCTCTTTGATGAAATGCGGAAAATCACATGTATGTATATATTTTTTTATTTTACATTCATGAGTACAAATTAATAGAAAAATGATGAAGCACGCTGTCTATATATGTATTCATATGTGCATATATATGTGTGTATATATATATATATAGAGACATACACATACACACATACATTCACGTACATATATTAATTCTTTTTTCATTTTCAGCTTGGGAAGATGTCTTAAATCAAAATGGTGGTAAAGTACAATACTACAGTGAACAGTGACTTTTAATTGATATCAAAGCCTAAAGCTAAGACATGATGTGCCGCTCTTTAATATTAGTTTGATTTTGTGAATAAAACACGGTTATTTCTGTAAGTCGCTGTTTTACGTTCATACACGAATGATATTTTTTTTCGTATTTGTTAAAATTTAATATTTTTTGTGAGTTGTTTAATTTTTGCAAATATTTATGTTGTTGAACGATTGCGTTGCAAAATGTTTTATTTCGAGGCATGTCGACCGCACAACGTTTTCTCTCGAGCGACGGTTATGAACGGTGAGCGCGGGTCATAGGCACACCTCGAAATCGTTATGTAAAGAATTAAATATGATGAATTGTTGCAAAAAAAAGAAAAAAAATATTAAATTTATAGTGTTAATTATTTAGATGTATTTAAATCGGTTTTGTTGCATTTTCAATTTTAAACTTATAAAACACATCGTATGACTAACTCGGAGCAAGGAACATTAATTTATTGTGAAGTTTAATTTAACTCTGTAAATTGCGTGGTTAATAAAGACGACATGATAGATAATATATTTAATAAGGAAGTGAATAAAGACAATAATTAAAATGAGATAAACTTAAGTGGAAATTAAATTATTGTTGTATAATGATAAACGAAAAATAAGTGCAGGGCATTTTCGGACAAATGTGTCGCTTTGATTTTTCAAATTCAAAAACTACAAAAAAAGTTATAAAGCAAAAAAAACGCGTTATCGATAAAATTGTGTTATGCTCGCTAAATGTACACGAGATAATAAAATGCAAAACGCTTGTAATATTATTTAAAAACAAAAAGGTAAACGAAAGAAACGTCATTTCGTTCACGCACGTCGAGAAACGAAGTGTTCGTAGACAGTATCGAACGTATTTCGACTACTTAAACTTATAGGAAGGTATTATTTTAATGTTAACGGTCATCAAAGAGCTTTTTACAAAGTTATTTGCAGTCTTTCGGATTCTGATCGAAGTTTTTGTTGTTTGTGAACATCATCCACAGTGAATGTATTGAACTATTATATTCTAATGGAAAAATGGTATTTTGGAAAATACATCGTGATACCGAACCAAATAATTTTATATATGTTTATATCGTTTATATCACCGGGTAGGTTTTTTTCAGAATTTCGCAGTCGGTTAGAACGGTCAAATTTGAATCGAACAATTCATTGAATACGTTTGTTAGATTTTTTTGTGACTGGCTCCAATCAAATATTATTGTTAATGTATTATAAAAAATGAGACTATATATTCTGTATATGAAAAAGTAAAAATGAAAGCATCGATTATGCCACATAAATTTGGACATAAGTTTTTTTGTGATTTGTTATTTCAGTTTTGCCAAAGTTAACTTTAAACAATTTGATTAATTGTAAAATAGAACTGAATATGTGTATTTTCTGTTTCTTAATTGAAAAATTCTTCCTTTTCGATCATCTGTCAAAAATTAAAACAAAAAAAAATGTATATTTTGTTTGCTTGATTGTGGGTATTTTAATGTTGAGTCATGTAAAACTCAAACATGCTTGCAACATATAAATGACCGTGAGCTCTTAGCAAAAAGATGAATATTTAAATCCAACTTTAAAATATTTCGGTGTCTTAAGAGACACTGTTCCGGCATGATACGGCATTTGAAATTAAGTGTATGCTCTCAATATTTGTACTTTGACAGTATATCGCACGTAAAAGTCATAAAATAGAGCTAATGAAATCGATGACCGGCAGCATTTTAATTCGACTATTGATTCGATCAAATATTTCTGTCCACATATGTGTATGGATAACAGTTGCCTTTTGAGTGATTGGCTTAAATAATTATCTGCCGAAATCATATTTTGAACCAATATACATATTATATGTGAAATTGTGAACGATTTCATATTTTTTTTTTGTTACTATTATTATGATAATTATTTATGTTCGTTTCATTTTATAAGAATTCAAAAGTAAATGATATGTACAGGAAATTGTAAAAAAAATGTATTGTCCTTTTTTTTAAGAAAAAAAATAACTATTGTTTCTAAACACTGTTGTCTGATATTTTTTCGTACTCCTATTTATTGTTTTTCACATTTTAATTTGTTTCGGACGCATTCTCACCACTGGAAACAATAATTAACCAGTTTAGAAACAGTAGTTATTTTCATGTGTGATCACTAAGTCAAGTACGTTAAATTTACTAAAATGTATCGGCAACAGCTAATTAAAATTCTTTTGTGTTTTAACATTTACAGATAAAAACAAGCAATATTGCTACCATCATTATGATTAAAAAAAAAATATTAATGAAAAATAGACGATTATTCAAGATTATATGGAAAATTTAAAAGATATACATAATATATATACATAGTTAAAATTTTAAAACGCACTCTTTATTCAAGCTAAATAATATTCAGAGAAAAGTACAACTGTATTCGATTTAAATCATAAGATTAAAAATTAGGTTATTGTTTATTAAAAAATTGACAAAAAAATTCTAAGTTAAAACAGGAACATTTACTACTAAATAAATGTAATGTCAGTCAATTAGACCCTAGTTTAATTACACATGAATACAATCACCTCTGTGATTTATGTGAAAAGTGGCATCCACAATTTTTGACAGATTAAAATTAATATACTATAGTAATAGTCTGTTATTCTTCCACAATATTAATAATTAAATGCTTTTACTTCTTCAAATTATCAATTTCAGATCATGTGAATTAAAAAAAATATATACATGTTTAATTTTTTTTATAATTACGTTGTGTATGAAAATTGTTTACATTCATGAAAAATTTTTTATATTATTGTAGCTGAAATCTATGAAACAATCCAGAAAATTTAATACTAGTTAACAACTGACATTGCTCATTTTTAGTATCGATTGATAATTGTTTTCGGCTATTTTTTATATTGAACTCCTCTCAATTTTTTGTTGAGAAGTTGTTGAATCAATATATCTTAATTGTGCAGCATTTTTTTTAACTTAAAACCCTAATTTATGAATAGCTTTTAAATACATTTTATTTAAATCTAATGATTCTACACTCATAAGTCTCAAAATATGTAAATAAGTTAGATGAAAAGTAATGTTAGTTAATGAATAATTTTCTTCATAGAAAAAAGTCGATTCAATTAATGGTACCATCTTTCCTTACAAATCCAACCGTAAAATGTTATTAAATTTTTCCATATTTTCTTTGTGTTTAGCTTTTCCATTATCCTCCTTCCTTTATCTCAACTAAGCATAAGATACCATTATTGCATTAATAATAATAAAAAAA
>CM068317.1:6175000-6212500 GCA_034766995.1 Acanthacorydalis orientalis | reverse complement strand
TACTAATGTTTTGAAAAATCTACATTTAGTTATATATTACGGTATATTTTATTCAACATAAAAAACATCTTAAATCAATATGTGTACTTATAACTTCTACTGAAGTGATTACAATTTATAGTATATGACAACGGTGGCCAAATTGCGGCTCCCAAAGCTATTCCGTGCTGCTCCCGAGACTTCCGGGTTTCATTGTCATTTTTTCCTAAACTTTTGTACTAATAATCTATAGTAGTATAGTATGTACCGATATTAGAACATTTTATGTATAAACGGGTAATTCACATTCTCTTTTCAAACATCCATATGCATTGTGTCCATTTTTTTTGACGGTTTTAAGTTTTTGTCTGATCTTGGCTAATTATTCTCTGTATTCTTGTGATGAGTTGTCGAGCCTTGGGATTTTATCCCTTTTATCTAGACTTTAACATGTATTTGTAGCAACCTTGCTTTTGATGTGTCATATTCTTGACTTTATCGCTAGGAAAATTCATTGTGTCCAAACTACGCAACTGTATTTAAACTATTAACTGCAAAAATGAAGACTCAATCAAAGTCTTCAACGAGTAGAAATTAAACATATTCTGCCTTAGTGAGTAGGACTACTATATATTTGATTTTTTTAATTATTAATACACTTTTAAAATAATATTTTCTGTGGCTCTTGAAAATTTAAAAATTCATGAAAAGTATGATTTGTGGGTCTTATTACCGAAGAAGTTTCCCACTGGTGGTATTTGAGAATCATACAAACAAATCATGAATCATTATTTCGTTTCACATAAAAAAAAACGATACAAATTCCTGATCTTTAATTAATTTTAACCATTTATAAACTGTCAAGACTTTCACTGATATTAAATGAATAATGATGTATTATTCGTCCCGCAGGACTTCTTGTCTGAAATAAAAAAAGTTCTAAGATTTATATTTTTTTGAAAAGTCTAAAGTTAGAATGACAACTTGAACACAATATAAATTTCATTTCCTTTCAATATAAACTAAGTGTATTTGGAATCAATATCTTCTTTAGAAATATAACCATTACAAAGTCTTAATTTGTGTTCACTCTCTTGTATTTTTTTTAATAAAAAAAAGTCAGCATATTTGTTCATTGTTGTCACAATCAATTATAAGTTTTCTACGCCGTTACCATCGATTTCTTAACCGTAATGTTATGCCCACATATTTAATTGTTGTACGCATTGTTTCATATTTCGAATTCTTTATTAAAATTTTTTTCTAAACGCCAATTTGGTTATTCGGCTCTGATAACTTAAATTTACCACAATTTAATTCTAACATTTTAGCTGAAATCACTTTCAGAAATGAATTCTTTTTCATACCATCTCATCAAACATGTTCTATAAATTATTAATCACTTTTAATTGTTGTTTACAGAGTGTCTTTATCTACGGTTATTTAAGTGCAAATCGATATCGATACTGAGATACTTTATCTATGGCGATGGTATTGTATTCTGAGCGTCAAAAAACAGAAAACTCTATCTTCGGCCACTGAATATTATGGTATTACCGTCAAAATGCATATAAGTAAGAATCAAAAATAATCAGTAATGATTTGTATAAAACTTTATGTACAATGCATCATTACTGATCACTTTTAATTGTTGCTTAAGTGCAAATCGATGGAATGGTATCATCCTCAAAGCGGCAAGGTACAGAAATATCTATCGTGAATAACTAATTTCTTTCACATCCACAAATCGTCCAATAATATTCAATAAATGTCGACGACGATATCATCATCTTCTGAGTGTTAAAGTATACGAAAACCTGATTTTTATAATTGAATCGTATCATTTTTATCGTCGTCGTCATCAGCCTCCATCAATCCACTGCTGGATGAAGACAGACCACTTCCATGACTTTCCATTTTGTACGTTTGAATTCCTCTTTTTTCCACTGATCTCCAATAAAAATCTTATTTCCTTATCCCACATGTTCATTGATCTCTTTTTTAGTCTTCTTATATTCCTTGGTTCCCAGTTAATAATTTCTGTTGTCTGTCGATTGTCTTTTCTTCTTGCAACATGCTTCGCCCATTTCCATTGTCGACTCTACTCTTCTGATTACATTTGTGATTCCTGTTTGTTTTCGTGTCCATTCTATTCTTTTCCTATCTCTTCTTGTTATTCCTAACATGCATTTTCCATACACCTCTGTGTTGTTTGGAGTCTTTGAATGATTTTGGCGTTAAGTACCCATGTTTCACTGTCGTAGGTAAGGACTGGTAGTATAACATTGATCAAATACTTCTTCTTCAGAGTGGGATCGTTAATTTAAATATCAACGCGCTTCGTCCAAATGAGCATTCCATTTTTATTCTCCTGTTTACTTCTTCAATGAATGATTCATCTTTGTTGATAAGTTGGCCTAGGTAGACATATGTTGAAGTAAAACATTTAAATGTTCTTTTACAACATGTTAACAATTAATAACGCTGCTTCATGTTACTTTTTACTCAGTTGCTAGCATAGATAAAGACTATGTTGTTAGGGTTGCTAGCTATGGTTATCTTGATAAGATAAAAATAAGATACACAGTCGTGCCGATGTCTGGCATTAGTGTGATATTCACTTGGTCTGTTCTCGGTTATGTAGATGCTAAATATTTAATAAATTGTTTTCATGTTAATGAATCTGTTCAGTTAATTTATACGCCTGCAATTCATTAACAACATACTTCGTAACTTCTTCTATTTCTGTTCCTCTTATTTCAATTTTCTTTTGGCAGACCGACACATTGAACAACACTTAACGGTAACAAAATCTTTACCTATCTCAGCCATACATTTTACCCTTGCTTGTATTTTTCTAGGAACAAAACTCCTCCTCGAATGTGTTAAGGATTACCGTTACCTAACGCAAACATGTACAGAAATTTCCCTTGGTAAGGTTGATGTCTTTTTTTTAGTAAAAATATACATGACGGCTATAGCCGGCATTTACCAGCATATCAACAAAAATTTAACAACTATAGCCGCCATTTTGCGTCAATGGGTTAAAAGTTGCATTATCTATTGTGTTGAATATAAAATGTATATCTTCACAATCTGTTTAACTTTACATTGTGCTATGGTGTAACTACCGCCCAAGCTGACCGGGCATACCTCTGTGTTGAGGTGGACCTCGGCCGGGTTAAAATTTTTAATATACATGTGAAAAAATAAGGCTGAAGTTGTAACATGAGATATTTCCGATGTGTTTCAATGCAATCGATTAAACTAGTTTACAGTAAATTCTTAATAGATGAGACCTATATTTATTTGAACTACTGAATCTTGCTATATACAAATCTATAAATATATTATACGATGGATCTTACCATGCAATTCCTTTATACTTTCCACTTCTCCGCCATAGTCCTTTGGCAGACATTTTAATGGAACGTACTGCAATATGGATTCAACAGTTTGATGAAAACAGAGCTAAAATGTTAAACAAATTATTTTTTTTCTGGTATGCTTGAAAAGAAGCATCGCGTATATCTATTTATGCTTAATTTTTATTTTTTTTTATAAATAATGAACAGATATTTAATCTGTTTTTACAGACTTTTCTTTTTAACTGATGAAAAATCGACTTAATTGTCAAACAATTGCGTACACATCTGTAATATTTTATGGGAGCATAGGCTGCAGATAGTCGTTTCAAATCGATTTAATTTTGTAACATAAGCCAGTAGATCTGGCTGTGGAATATTCCATCAGAATGGATCGTCTAATCCTGGTTGTGGTATGGTGTTGGGGAGGGGTTGAGGGTGTTAATAAATAAAAAATATTTATCAACGAAAAAAGTATGAGAGCCAAAGTTCTAGAGAAATAAATTCTTTACAAAATGTTTTTTTTTAAATTTCTTTTGTAGCTACAACGGGAAGCGAGATATTTAAAAAACCGGAATTTAAACATTTTTTGTGGTATTTAACCCTTAACGGTCGAAAGGCCTCGCTACGGGGACATGACACTTATGCCACACAATAGAAAATAAAAAGATCTCGACCGTTAAGGGCTAATAATATAAATGAAACGTGCTTTTTTAAATCAATGTATGTAATAATGTAAATAAAATGTTTACTTCTCTATTTACTTGGTATTGGGTTGGTGCAAAAATAATTGCGATTTTTACCATTTTAAGTTTGGCGCCGATTTTTCTAGTTACCGTTATCTTTTGTTATACTCATGTGATACATCATTGTAAACAATGAAATTAGCACTACTGGTTTCAGCTTATGTCTATTGTTTTCATTCTTTAGTTTTGTCTGACATAATAATATGACGGATCTTAAATTAGTCATGGAAAGAAACTAAATTCGCTCGATTTTGTTGTGTGAGTATAAATTGGGACGCAAAACAACAGGAATTGCTCGAAATATCAAATTTGTTTTTGGCGAAGAGTCAATTAGAGAAAGTACAAGTCAACACTGATTCCAAAAATTTCGTAACGAATGTAACGAAAGCATTGATAATGAGGAGGTTCGTGGACGTGCTTCTGTTATAGACAGTAATGATTTAAGAATCATTATTGAAGCAGACCCGCGTAAAATAACTCAAGAGGTGGCTGTAGAAATCAATGTTGATCATTCAACAGTTGCTCGTCAGTTGAGCTTAATTGGAAAAACAAAAAAGCTGGATAAATGTGTGCCGTATGAACTAAACGAACATCAAGCAATTTATTGATACGAAGTCTCCTCTGCACTTCTTTTGTGTAACAGAAATCATCCCTTTCTTGATCGCATTATCACATGTGATGAATAGTGGATTCTCTACAGCAATTAGAAATGTTCATCACAGTGGTTAGATCGAGGAGAAGCACCAAAACTGTTTCCTAAACTGAAACTTTACGAAAAAAGATTATGGTCACTGTTTGGTGGTCGGTAAGTGGCATCATTCATTACAACTTTTTAAATCCCGGTGAAACAATAACAGCAGAAAAATATTGTCGGGAAATTGAAAAAATGCATGAGAAATTATATCGTTTACGGCCAGTATTAGTCAATCAAGGAGGACAAATTCTTTTTTTATGACAACACCCGATCACACGTCTCACAAATGACTTTAAAAAAATTAAATGAACTGGGTTATGAAGCCTTATCTCACCCATCTTATTCTCTGGATCTGTCTCCGACAGATTATCATTTTTTTAAACATTTGTGTAATTTTCTACGAGAGGAGGTTTTCAAAGATCAAGCATCGGCTCAAAGCGCTTTTAACATACCGTTAATTCCAGGACTGCAGAAATCTATCTTGTAGGAATTAACAAACTTGTTTCCCGCTGGGAGAAATGTGTGCGGGCCAATAGTCTTTATTTTGATTAATAAATATAATTTTTAACTGATATATTTGTCTTTATACTCTATACGAAAAAAACGTAACTATTTTTGCACCTAACTACTTAAGAGAGACGCTCCCCTCACATCCTAATTTTTGAGGTCATAATTTTAATCCCTGTTATCCGAAAATTACAACCAATTTTTTGATGTTCAAAGTGCATCTTATATGCCGGGATACACAGTGTATCAATGAATAGAGATAAGTGTTTAAAAACAAACAAGTTAATATTTATTAAAGAATCATTTTAAAAACACAATAAACCAAATGATATTCGTATAAAGAAAACAATATCAAAAGAGACTTACTGCATCTGAAAGTTCTTTTTTCATAAAAGGCTTCATCAGAGCCAATATCTTATCCATAAATGGTACAGTTTTGAGAAAGTGCAATTGCTTGAGACGAAATGGGAGCGCTTCTTGTAAATAATATAAGAACTTTTTCATAGATCCTATACTAATTCTGGCAAGGTGGCCCAAACTGATACCTTCCATATCGAAAACGATCACGTGGCCAGGCGCCGTTCCATCTTCGTACAAACACAAATCAACAACCATACAAAATGCTTTCAATGCATCGTTATATACGTATAGATTTGGATCGTAGTCCAGTAGTTTGCAGTAAATTATTTTGTAATTCTCGTCTGTTGGGACCGGTAACGCTGTATATATACTGTAAACAGGAAAATAAATCAAATAACAGTCAAGAAAAATATTTGCTTAATCGCATTTATTAAATTTTATATTATTTTTCTATCCGTAGACATTTTTCATTCGTATTAATGAATGGTTCGAACACATGAGTGTGCAAATCAGTTGTGCTTTCATTTTGTATTTGTAATCGGCCACTAATGCTTAGTTTTCGACGTCCCTTTAAGGGCCCCATACACTATCGGTTTGGCCGTCAGTTCTGACTGATCAGTTGTGATCGATACGATGAACTGAAGGTGTATAGTATGTGCATCGTTCCGTTTTGAACTGATCAGTCCAACTGAAGAACGGAAAGAAATTCCATTGATTTGTCTGTTCGACCAACTGAACGGCAGTAAAATATGAGCGTATTGCAGTTTCAGTTAAATTTTCGGTTTTTGTTTGTCTCTTCTTGTGATAAGCTGTTTTTACGTTATTCTTAATTATCTATTTTATTAGTTAGCTAAAAATCAAATTCAACTTAAATTAAACTGTAACCACTTAATGAACAAATTAATTTTAAAATCGGTCAAAAAATAGTCAATAAATAATTTTAAGTCTTCGGTCAAAAAATAATCGATTTCTTGGTTACATAAATTTCTTACTAGTGTACAATTAAAAGAAATATATATATATATATATATATATATATATATATATATATATATATATATATATATATACATACATATATATATATATATATATATATATATATATATATATATATATATATATATATATGTATATATATATATATATATATATATATATGTATATATATATATATATATATACATAATTTTGAGACTCTACGTCCATGTACAAGATGTGACCGATGTGAAACCGTTTTATGCATACTTGATTGTTTCAAAATTTTTCGCACTCAACAATAATGTTATTTCTGCAAATTTTCAATTGTAATCAATTTCTCCATTTCCAATTGTATGTTTAAAATCAAGATATTTATGTTTCCCCGAATATTATCAACAATTTTCCACGATATATCAAATAGATGTGAAATTTCTAACGGTTTAACAGAACTAACATATATTTTCTTGTAACCGACAAATTTGTAATTTTTCTTTTTTTGTGATGAAAGAATGTCCAATTAATCGAAATATATTTGTTATAAAATGTCAGCACCCTTCCCCCCCCCGATTCTAAAAGATTAACAGCAAACAAATATATTTCGTAAACAATATTTAAATGATTAACATCGAACTTACGCTATGTTTAGAGCTTGCATAACTTTCTTGTTAGTTACATTTCGATCACTAAAGAATTCAGGACAATGAGTTCTCACGGTGTAGTAATTATCTATTGTTGTTTTCGTTAATTCCACTTTATACATGCAGCTTTGAAAGAATATGATTAAATCTACATCTGAAAATAGAAAAGCATAAAATTTAGTATTTTTTATTCTAAACATATATTTTTCTTATACAAATAGATTCGTTTAATCAAAACTTATATTGCTATATAAATATAAAAATAATCATTCTGGTAAATAATCATCCGCGCACTTCTTTAATGACATTTATTTATCTTTTTTGTTGCATTTCGGATCTGTATCTGTTAAATATTGCAGTTCCTTATAATTTATTTTGTAAGTATTGTTTCATTGTGAAAAAAAATACTACTTTCTTCTCATATTTTACCCAACATTTTGAAATACAATCGAATCTTTTTAATGCGGTTTTGAATATAAATATATATATATATACACACAGTCGAGTCTTTTCTTATGTGTATCTTTTTAATGCAGTTTTGAAGTTATGCAGTGCATACTTCATGCAAATTATATAAAGAATAAAGCTGTCGATTTGAAAGTTCTATTGATTGTTGACAATGCATCGGGTCATCCGCATTTAGAGAATCCAAATGTGCAGGTAGTGCTTTTTCCACCAAATACAACAATTCAATATTCAACTATTACATCAGTGTATAATTGCTGCTTTTAAAAATATTAATTTAAGCGCACTTATCAATTTATATTGGATAAAATTGAAAATGTGTCATTAACAGTAACTGACGTTCGAAAAAAAAATATTTTGGGCTGTTTAAATCATGTTGTATCGGCTATCACTGAAATAAGACCACAAATTTTAAAGCAGCTTGGCCTGGATGTTTTACAAACAGTACAACCATTCAAACATCTACATATCAGCTGAAATCATTACTTTGGGACATGAAATTGGTGTAGAAGATTTTGATACCTTTAGCCAGAATGATGTCGACGAATTGCTTGTAGGTAATGCCTTAAGTGACGATTGGCATAACTTTAGATATCGTCGAAGATCCAGAAAACGACAGAGAAGCGGTAGAAAAACCTATCCCCCTCACTGTAAATATAATTTGAGATGGTCTTCAACTTTGCAATAAATTGGAAAATCATTTTCTTGTTAATGATACAAATTCTGAACGAGCCTTCAAATTGCAACATGAGCTGAAGAATTTTATGTCTGGATATCGCGAATCGCATAAAAAATTATTAAAATCATCATCGCAAAGTTCAATCACTAATTACATTGTCAGAGGAAAAAAATCAACAAAGAACGAGTGCGAAGTTCTGTTTGTGCAGAACCATTGTCTTCATCATGCAGATCTGATGCGCTGACTATCTCTTCTAGTGATGAAAGTGCTTTCGCACCAGTTCGCAAATGGTGCCAAATATTGTCAGATAGCGACGATAATTCTGATGAGAAAATATAAAAAGAATTGTTACCTTTCAGTAAAATTAAACGAATCACGTTTTAAAACAAACCCATTTCGAGTTTTATATCAATTTCTTTCAGATTTTCGAAGGAAATTCTTTAGCCATTCTTATTTTCTTGAATTTTCATATTTTTTTTATGCGATTTTGGGTTTATTTTAATTCATTACTTTGATTTTATGCGGTTTTAGAAAATTATAGAACGTATCTCTAATTATTCAAAGTAAGTTATGTGTTTTTTGTACGATTTTTTTATATGCTGTGTTCTGTGGAACGCGTCTACCGCATATAGAGAGACTTGACTGTACATAGTTAAGTTACAAATTTTTTATTACACTTAAATAAAAACATCGTTTCAATATAAGTTGATCGTTTATTTATAGTGAAGGTCAGAAATGTAAAAAAAAATTACAGGTACAAACTAAAAAATTAACAAAATAGATTTGATTGACAACAACTATATATATATATATAATTTTTATTTTGTTCATTTCGACAATCTTTTATGTGTGCGTCATTTATGATATAAAAAGACATTCATTGAAATGTATCAAACACATTATTTTCTTTTCACAAGACAATCATTACGTTGATTTATAATTACGATTAAGTAATGTTTATTTTTTATCTCGAAACAACAAACGTTTCGTTTTGAAAACTCTACAATTTATTTGAAAGTGTGCAGTGATTCCTAGAAATGAGTACACTCGTGTTAAATATTTTTTAACTAGCATTATCATGCTTGTTCATAAATTTATGCATGTTTTTGATACATTTTTAAGTGGGATAAATCAAATTCATTTTATTTTTTTCAAATAATGAAATATGCTCATAGCATTATTAATGATTTGTGCCGTTGTATTCGCACTTATTTTGTTATATCCGTGTAGAATAGGTCCGCTTTTGTTGTGAGAAGGTCAGGCATTACTCTTTCAAGTTCATGTTTTGTAATATTTTTTTTCTCAGAAGAAACGATCGCAATCCAACAAGTTAACAAATAAGTTGAGATATTATCCATTCTAGATATTCTTCATAGTTAATTCTATCAACATCTATTCATGTCTCTCGTTCCATTACAATACGGTAAAAATGTTTAATAATTATCATGAAAATATAATATATTTTTCAAAAATAACCTGTACATTCCTCCGCATAAAAATATTGTCAATTTGAGCATTTATCATTTGGATTGTATGTAATTAAATATCTTCTTACGCCTATATCTCTTATAAAAGGGGAATTAAAATGTTATTGAAGATGGAAAAATATCATACACTGCCCGAAAAAAGTATTGGCACAGTTAACATTTTTGTAATTGAAAGAGTATAATTAAAATATTTGGAAATACTTTGTAAAAAATTTATATATTTTATATTTATTAAGGTATTATTTATTTAATAATATAAAAATAATAACTATCAAGATGTAACATATGAGATTGCGGAATTTGTAGGCGAGAATTAAAACGAAATATTTTTAACAAAACAAAATATATTTATTCAAAATAAGCTCCATCATCTTCCATGGTCTTTTGCCAACGAGAAATTAGATTGTTTAATACATTTTTATAAAAATCGACATTCTTGGAGCTTATAAAGTCTTCGAATCCTTGAATCACTTCTGTTTGGTTTGGAAATTTTTTATTTCTTAAATAGTATTTAAAGTGGCGAAAAAGATGATAGTCTGTCGCTGAAAGATCTGGTGAATAGGGGAATGCGGTAAAATTTCGTAATTTAATGAATTTAATTTGGAAATTGTGATTCGAGGTGCGTGTGGTCGAGCATTGTCTTGCAATAGTATTGGCCCATATATATTGATTAGCACTGGCTGTTTTGTTTTTAATTTTTCATTCATGTTGTCGATTTCGCGACAATTTGAATCAGCCATGAGTAATGAGTAATTGCTTCGCCTGGTTTTAAAAAAAAATAATGGATTATTTCTTTATTTGTCCACCGCACAGTAACCACAATTTTTTTTTTTGTGTAATGACTGCTTGGGTGCATGTCCTGGACCTCCATTTGAATTTAACCATTGTCCAGATCTTTTTCTGTTATCATACAGAATCCACTTTTCATCACAACTAATGATTCGATTCAAAATGGCGTTTTATCATTTCGAATCATCAATGAAGAACGCATCTCTAAACGTCTCAGTTTTTGACAATCTGTCAATTCGTGCGGCATCCACTTATCCAGCTTTTTCACCTTTCGTAATGCAGTGAGATGACGATAAACATCCATAACACTGACACTTAAATCACATGCGATAGCTTAAACTGTTACTTGTGGATTAGTTTTCACCATGGCTCTCAAATTTGCTTCGTTCACAATGGTTTTGGGCCTTCCTCGAGGCTCATTGTCGAGATTCATATTACCGGAACGAAATTTTTTGTACGTTGATTGAACTGTTCTCTGGCTAGCCGACCCTTCTCCGAAAGCTCCATTGATATTTCTACCTGCTACCGCTGCATTGTGTCCCAACCTGAACTCATATAAAAAAAGTAGACGCAAATCTTTTGTGCACACCTGTTAAAGGGTATAAAATAAATAAAAATAACAACAATAACTCCGTATTTAAAAACAATTGAAGGGTACAGTACATTAGTCAATTCCAAATAGCTAAACTTGTTAAATATTGCACAGAAGCTTTCTCAATCGCGGTCGACCTCTGACTGACTGAAATTCGGCAACCTGATATGTTACAACCTAATATAATTCATAAGAATTGCAAAAAATGACATTAATTAAAAAATCCCCCTTTTTTAGCAAAAAAAAGTATTGGCACACTTGTAGTAATTTGAATTTCACTAATAAGTATTTTCAGAAAACTTGGAATTAATCATATGTCAGTAAATCTTTTTTCTTTATCATCTCTTTTAATCTGTTTGGAACCGAAGAAATTAATTTATACATCACTCTCGGCCTTATATTTTTCCATTTACGTCCAATCACTTCCTTTAATCGAGATTTATTAGTTATATTATGTTTTCTGATCTTCCTATCCAGTATATTCCACAAATGATCAATCGGATTTAAATCAAGAGATTGTGAGAGAGTGTTAAGTGTAGAGAAGGTGTTATACAAAATCAATTCCTTTACTTCATAGGATGTGTACTTGGGGTCATTGTCATGTTGAAAGTAGAAGTCACATTCAAGACCCATCTTTTCAACGCTTTTTTTAAGATTATTTTTCAAAATATTTATATAAACCATCTTATCCATTATTCCACCGACGAAAACAAGCTCTCCCACTGTAGATACTACTATGCAACCCCACACCATTAATCGGCCACCCCCATGTTTCACAGTGAGTAACAAATTTTCTGCATTCAATTCTGTATTAGGTTTTCGTCAGACAGACATTAAACCATCACAGCGAAAAATATTGTGTTATTGAAAACTTATTTTAAAAAACCGCATTACTTATAGGACGATCCTATATATATATATATATATATATATATATATATATATATATATATATAAATTATTTGGAGCTGATTAAATCTTTTACTACGTTATTTTTAAACATTCGTTATTAACATTCCTGCATTAACTTCTTTCATCAAATTCAATTCAAAATTCATAGAAAAAATTAGACTGAAAGGTTATAAGAAGTAACAGAACTGTTGAAATCAATTTTAATTTAAGAACGGTCTAAATATGAATCTTATATTTATAAAAAAAATCAATTAATCACATGAAAATAACCATTGCAGGCTACAGAATCAAATATCTATGAAAATAAAATTGTACTAAATCCATTTTATGTTTTCCTGTATAAAATAAATAAGAAATGAACAAGTACTTTTACAACATTAATTTCTGTGCACGTTTTTTACCAACAGTAATTTCATTTTCCTCAATTATTCACTAATAAATTGCACATAATTTGAAAGTATTCTTAATATAATACCTATTTAGTCGTATTTAATACTATTTTTTTATTATTTCCAATAAAATATTCGTTTTATGTGAATAGAAATTCATTTTGTGTGTAAATATCATACATCCGGCTGTTAATCGATTCAAATCCACAGTAAAAGTTTGCTTCAAGCGACAAACGCACAAAGCAAATTAAAATGTTTTATCAATTTATAGAAAGTCAGTAATCGTAGATTCACTCACACTTTTTTGTATGTTTTTAAAATGTATCAATGTTTTTTGAAATAAGATACATTTACAAATTACAAAGCAAAATTAAATTATGCATCGAGTGTTATTGAATAATTTTCACGGTAATAGTATAGTTATCATACTTTTATTCTTTCAACTCTTGAAAATATACACATCTTCTACAATATAATATAAAAAATCCTAGTTTTATTCGAAACATATAATAAAATGTGTACTGGTATTTCTGAAACTATTTTTCATAAAATTCCTGGTTTTATTCGATTCATGTAATAAAATGTGTACTGTTATTTCTAAAACTATTTTTCATAAAATGCACTCTTATTTTTCATAAAGTCCCTGGTTTTATTCGAATCATATAATAAAATGTGTACTGGTATTTCTGAAACTATTTTTCATAAAATTCCTGGTTTTATTCGATTCATGTAATAAAATGTGTACTGGTATTTCTGAAACTATTTTTCATAAAATACACTATTATTTTTCATAAAATTCCTGGTTTTATTCGATTCATGTAATAAAATGTGTACTGGTATTTCTGAAACTATTTTTCATAAAATACACTATTATTTTTCATAAAATTGCTGGTTTTATTCGATTCATGTAATAAAATGTGTACTGTTATTTCTAAAACAATTTTTCATAAAATGTACTATTATTTTTCATAAAGTTCCTGGTTTTATTCGATTCGTGTGATAAAATGTGTACTGTTATTTCTAAAACTATTTTTCATAAATACACAGGACATAAAATCACATGTTCCTCGCATCTACGTCACTCACATTCTTAGCACATTGTGAGCGCTCAATTAGTGAATCTTCATTAATTGAATTTTAATTACAATTATCAATGAAACAGAAAATATTATCTCTTCTTGCTATCTTATCGAGAGATTCGTCTTCTGCAGTAGACATTTTCCAAGATAGGAAATTAACAAAGTTCTTGCAATTTGATTATCACCCGGTAACAAAAAGCATAGATATAATATTATTTTTTAAAAAATTATTCTTAATAATAACAATTATAACCTTACAAAATACATGCTGGTATTATTACTGTACTATATAAACAATGATATTTTTTTGTTTATTTTCTAATAAAGAACATCTGAAAATGATAATTTTGGAGTAATGGAGCAAAATAATGCCCGAATAAACAGAAAATTTAATTAAATCTATGCCAAAGCGACTTCTATCTGTAAATAATGATAACGGAAACCCTACAAAATATTAATTTAAAAATTACATTACATTTTGATGGTTATTTATCATTTGTTTGAATACTTTGCGTTGCATACTTTTTAGTTTCCTGGAAAAGTGTATTAATGTAAATTAAATTTGTAACTATAAGTGAAACGTAATATGTTTAAGTAAAACAAAATAGTGAAAATTCTAAAACAACGTCTTTAATTTAAAGAGAAAATTAGAATTTTGGTTAAAATTGCCAATTGTTGCTTGTTTGAATACATTTACCGGTCATTGTATATTGTACTACACATATAATATTTTCAAGCATCCTTTGACGAACGAGAAAAACTATTAAACCTAAGATGTACTCATTGTCAGTAGAATCGGGCATTTCAAAATGTATAACTTTGCAGCCACAATCTTAAATCTAGCTCTGTATACTATATTAGCAAATATTTGTAAAATTTATATTCTAATTCGTACACCATCAATTAATCTTAATGTATACAGAATTAAAATTTCAAATATATACCAATTTCTGATCGAAAATAGTTCTGATATTCAATTGAAAAAAAACGTTCTGATCAAAAATGTGTAATAAATAATTATCGATTATTTTCGATTGTTCCATATAGCTGATGACATCGTCATCAAAATGCTTGTATAGGGAACAATCAAAAATTATTAATGATAAATTATTGTTCGATTCTGATGAACAAAAATGTTTGCAGTTTGTGGAATGGAAGAAAAATTCATTTTAGCCTCAGTGACAAAATTGTATTGTTATACAACTTTTACATCAATTCACGTCCTGTTACTTCCAGTTTTTTTGTATATAAATAAAAAATTAAAAAGGAAACATCATCATTAATCGAAATATTATCAAGTTCATTTTTTTAATATCAACAGATCTTTAATAACCGTAATAATTAAAATATGTGAAATATTTAAAAAGAAAAATCATTCGAATGACCAATACACAATCATATAAAAAATAGAGTCAGTTATCAACAATACCTTCGATTTTTGGTAAATATGGTTGCTTATCAATCCAGTCTCTCAAAGATTGAATATCTTCACGTTTTAAATCCGAATTCTTCTCATATTCTCTCTGAGCAGTGATTTGCGTCGCAGGTGCCATTTGAAACTTCACACAAAACGTTTACAGTAAACCACTAATAGAATTTATAAATGAATTCTAATAACGTTATTTATTAACATCAATTGTTAAGTGATCTAAATGAATGACAAACATTTATTCAGGGCAGGATACGCACACGTTTGTATCACACAAGTGCCGGCAAATGACTGTTCTATGTTTGTCTATGTGGATGAGTAGTATCCTTGACATCGTACCAATTTTACAAATTAGAAAAGAAAGTTTTGTATATATTTCCGAATTCATAATATATACAGCGAGACCAAGAATTACTCTCACACTTGACAGTTTTTCAAACAAAAATGTTCGACATGTTTATCGGTGAAAATTAAATAAAAAAAAAAACATATTTTATAGATCTTATATTTCTCTGATAATTATAATGAAAAGTTTTTTTTCTTAATCAATAATAAATATAGAATAAGCAAACGAACATACACTTATTTCATATTATAAAAAGTGTGATTTTACATTCGATTGAAGAGGACAAACGAAAAAAGACTAATTTTCACGATTTTCTTTATATATATATATATATATATATATATATATATATATATATATTATATATATATTATATATATATATATATATATATATAAAGAAAATCTTGAAAATTAGTCTTTTTTGGTTTGTTCAATTGTTAAATTACCTTGAACCTCTTGTTAATTACATGGTTATTAACAGAAAAATAGAAAATCACTTATCTCTCTCTCATTTATAAATATAAATATAATATAGATATAAATATGTACTTTTTCGATCAGAATGATCTTATATTGATAATCTATTTTATCTCTGGAAACTGATCGAAAAGAAAAAACCACAAATAGAGATCACCACTGGTTATTTGTATATTTACAAAGATCTTGGATATCGCAACACTAGTAAAGTTGTATAAAATACTTCAAACCATTTACACACACACACTATATATATATATATATATATATATATATATATATATATATATAACAATTAGATATATTATTTCCAAGTTTTATTCTTGTGAATGATCCTGCATAATATAATTTCAGTACATTTTTAATTTTATATATATATATATATATATATATATATATATATATATATATATATATATATATAATTATATTATTTTTATTATTTAAAATTCATTATTTTAAATTTCATTTTAAATTTTATACATATATATATATATATATTTAAAAATGTACTGAAATTATATTATGCAGGATTATTCACTAAAATAAAACTTGGAAATAATATTATATATCTATTCGTTTTTTTTTTAGATAAAGAGAGATATTAAGATAAGAATGTTACTTATTGTATTTTTTAAAAAAAAAATTTTTAAAAAAATATACTTCAAAAACAATTAAAATTTTGAAACACAAATGCAAAGGAATGAAAGTGAAAATGGGAAGTGAGGTGATCTATTGTTTCTATTTTACTAATAATCAGAATACACCATCATCAGATAAAGGTATTCACTACATGAAATAGAAGTTCTCTGAAGAATACAATAAATTGTGACTATATTAATTATGAAAAGGCTGGATACGTATAGGAGAAAATATGTAAGAGAACCAAAAGATTCTAGAACTGAAGCGAGGAAAATTTATACGAGATATGAAAGAGTGTTTTATAGAAGAGAAGTTCTTTTATATATATATATATATATATATATATATATATATATATATCCCAATCAAAAAATATGCCTCAACATGAATCACAATAAAATAAAAGTGATGTTTAATGCGTTTGTACTTCCGAAGAAAATAATAAAAAAAAAAAAAACAGAAACCGAAACCGAAGAAATCACGAAGTATGTTTATTTGGGCCAATTTATTAACAATAATAGATCATACATTGACAAAATTAGCAGGAGCATAAAAATTGTATGTTCATTTGGACGAAACACTTCAATATTTAAATCGAATACGCTCATCTATTTCAAGTGAAAAGTATTCGATCAATGTATTCTACCTGTACTCACTTATAGAAATAAAACATAGATTTTAACGTCAAAGCAATGCAATGTCTTAAGACAGGTCAGAGAAGTTTGTGAAGATGTATGCTGGAAGAGATAAGAGAAGAATTGAATGAATACAAAAACAAACTGGAGTTACAGGCATAAAAAGAACAGTGAAGAGTTTGAAATGGAAATGGGCGGTACATATTATATGAAGAGAGGACAATAGATGGACAAGAGAAATCATTGATTGGGAATCAAAAAATTTAAAAAGACATAGAAAGAGATTAGAGAACAGATAGGATAAGGATATAAGAAAATTTATTGGAAATTTATGGGAAAGAGACGTATTGAATCGTTTGTACTGCAAAGTTTTGAAAGAGACCTTCATCCACCAGTGGATTAAGAGAAACTGAATATATATATATATATATAGGCCGTGCGGTGGCATGGAGCAATGGAGATATTGCTCCAGGCTCCTCAAATATGAAGGCGCCTGTTAGATATTTCACAATTGTTTTATTGTTTGCATGGTTTTTGTTTATTTATAATGAATCATAAAGCTTAAATAATATAAAGAGTTGTCACCGTTGCTAGAAGGCTCGCTGTACCTCATTTACAATTATAGGTTTCATCTTGAGAGGTATATTACATGTTAGTCATGTTAAATTAATATGTAAGTATGTTTAACATTGAAGTAAATAACTGTATTTGATATTTTTATACACCGAAACATAATACATTTATCATTAATATACTTATTTTCATTCAGTCTGTATGTATTTATATTCGAGCACTCGTCATACAAAGGAGGATCCCACATGACGTTGCGATGATTCCAATATCTATCGAACAACTCAATATAGACGAACAACACAATTACAAAGTTAATTTTTTATTCCATTCTTGATGCTGAGATTAATTCAACTGGGATAGGATTTGAACAAATAAAATTACGCGTTGATAGTTTAAAATATTGTACAGCATTTATGAACTGAAACATGAAAATGGATCATAAATACTCAAAAATTGTATGGATTTACATTTAATACTGGCTGATAATGATAATATACAGATGGATATTGATAGTCTTGAACATTGTGAAAAAAATATAAATTTAGCTGCATTATTCCTCTTTTAAATAGGACCACTAAAAATGCTTAACTATTTGTGGACGGACAGTATGATCACAATATTTCCGAATTTGTTTATTTGCCTACAAATAATGCTTACATTACCTGTAGCAGTTGCTTGTGAACAATGCAGTTTCTCCAAATTAAAAATTATAAAAAAATACTTAAAGTCAGGAATGGGACAAGAATGATTAGTTGGTTTGGCTATGATGTCCATTGAAAGCGATATATGTAAATCGTTAAATTATGACGATTTGATTCAGGATTTCGCAGAAATGAAATATAGATGTGTTAGTTTCAAATAATATACATAATTATTTGACCATTAATTATTCTGTACAAATATAACTATTTTATAGTATATTATTGCAGTATAAAATAAAGGTGCTTTTTAAGAATGTCTACTCCAGCTACCCAAATACCACCGGACGGCTCTGTACACACACACACACACACACATTTATATATATATATATATATATATATATATATAAATATATAAAGTTTACTTCTGTCTCAAAATTGTATAAATGTTTTAGAGATGTGTTAGTCATGGCTTAATTAAGATTTATTGGTAAAAAATATTTCAAGATTTATTATATTAAGCTGATGGTCGTCCAAAAAATCAGCGAGTACTGTAAAAACAGAACAAGCATTAATTTTCACCTATAATCTCGAAGTGTGCTAGAATTGTTGCCTGTTACACACTCTGGATCTATACAAAATTGAAACGTGACTCAAGTAATATCTTAAGTACATAATACCTGTAGTACGTCGAAGATTTAGTAAAAAAAAAAATAATAATATACATGAAGAATGAAGGTAAAAAAATGAAAGATTGAAAAATGAAAAAATGAAAAAATTGTTTCCATGTTCACAATGAAATGTAAAATGTGTCGCTTATGTTCAGAGTACACACATCCTACATCGCATGTTGTACGTACGATTTTAATCACAGTGCGTTTGTGGCACAAATTATTACATTACAAACTACAATTATATATTGTCGTGCATACGAAATTGTACCTTATACGTATTTTATAATGTAATTCGTTATTAAAGTAATCATTTCAAACAGTATTAATGTCTCTGTCTCGCGTGAGTCACCATTGACAACCAATTAGTATACGATTAAAAAAAAGTTTACAAATACTATTCGAAATATTAATGACAAGAAAATTACTTCCTAGATACTACGTGTTCATTATTTGTCAAGGATGGATTATTGATTGAAAAAATGTATACTTAAATTCTTTATACATCTCTTTATCTATAATATATATATATATATACATATATATATATATATATATATATATATATATATATATATATATATATATATATATATACAGTTAAGACTTTTTCATGCGGTAGATACATTTCACAGAAAACAATATATAAAAAAATCACACAAAAAAGATTAACTTACATTGAAAAATTAGAGATACGTTCTATAATTTTCTAAAAGCGTATAAAACCAAAGCAATTAGTTAAAATAAATCAAAAATCGCATAAAAAAATATGAAAATTCAAGAAAATAAGAATGTTTAAAGAACGCCCTTCTAAAATATGAAAGAAATTGATATAAATCTTGAAATAAGTTTGTTTTAAAACTTGATTTATTTAATTTTATTGAAAAGTAATAATTCTTTTCATATTTTTTCATCAGAATTATCGTCGCTTTCTGATAATGTTCGGCACTATTTGCGAACTGATACGAAATCACTTTCATCACTAGAAGAGATAGTCAGCGCAACAGGTCTACTTAGTAAAGACAATGGTTCTTCACAAACACAACTTCACTCTCGTTATGCGTTGATTTTTTTCCACTGACAATGTAATCAGTGACTGAACTTTACTAATTAATTTTACTAATTTTTATGCAGTTCGCGATATCTAGACATACAATTCTTCAGTTCATGTTGGAATTTGAAAACTCGTTCAGAATTTGTGTCATTAACAAGAAAATGATTTTCCAATTTATTGCAAAGTTGAAGACCTTCTCAAATTATATTTGTTGCGAGGGGGATAGGTTTCTCTTTCGCTTTACTATCGTTTTCCTGATCTTCGACGATATCTAAAGTTATGCCCATTGTCACTCAAGGCATTACCTACAAGCAATTCGTCGACATCATTCTGGCAAAAGGTATCAAAATCTTCTACACCAATTTCATGTGCTAAAGTAATGATTTCCGCTGATAATATCGATGTTAAATGGTTTCATTGTTTGCAAAACATCCAAGCCAAGCTGCTTCAAAGTTCGTGGTCTTATTTCAGCGATAGCAGATACAACATGATTTAAACAGTCCAAAATATTTTTTCCAAATACCACTTACTGTTAATGACATATTTTTTAGTTTATCCAATATAAATTGATAAGTGTGCTTAACTTAATATTTTTAGAAGCAGCAATTATACCCTGATGTAATGACTGAATATTGAATTGTTATATTGGGTGGAAAAACACTACCTGCATATTTGGATGCTCTAAATGCGGATGACGCGGTATATTGTCAACAATTAATAGAACTTTAAAATCGAGAGCTTTCTTCTTTATATAATTTGCATGAAATATGCACCTCATAACTTCAAAACTGCATTAAAAAGATACGCATAAAAAGACTCTCTCTCTCTATATATATATATATATATATTTATATATATATATATAAAACAAACTGAAGAAAAACAAAACGTTATTGAAATTTTAAACTATATATATATATATAGTTTAAAATTTCAACAATGTTTTGTTTTTCTTCATTTTGTTTTCATTTCTTTATTCTCTGCAAAACAGACAATTAAAAAAGCATACACTTGACATCAAAAATGGATAAATACTAAAAAAGATGTAATTTTGAAAAGAAAAAAAGAGTAGATTTTGCTTAAAAAATTCATATAATTATTAAAACGCAGTACCTATTGTATAAAATATGTAAAATTTAAGTTACAAACTGAAACAGCTTTAATTCGTCTAGAATCGAAATTTGGCTGGAAATTATGCATCAAAAATGAATAAACAGAAATAAAAATCTGTAAAATTTATAGCTGCGACAATTTTTTTAAAAAAACTAATCACTTCTAATGTTGTAAGTATCATTATCGTACGCATTTCAATATATTCAGGGACATTTTTTGTGCCTCATTTTGAATTTTTTGATTAAATTATCAAGGTGGCTCAAAATGAATAAGTTGCCAAAATAAAACAAAAATACATAACATAAACGAGGCACTTCGAAATTTAAAATACTGTTGTGTTTAAAAGTAGACAGATTTAAGTTAGAGAATTCATGTTTGTTTGTTCATTGTTTGTGTGTGTATATTTGATTTTATTATAAAATATTAAAAATAATTAAAACAGATTCCAGTATTTTTTGAAATAATGTTCAATAATGCACTTAAAATATCGCTCTCTTTGAAAATTGCAATTGTTGTATTTCTTCAGAATGATATATATATATATATATATATATATATATATATATATATATATATATATAAGTCTAAAAACAGTTTCAAAAATGCTAAAAAAAAGTGTGTTCGCCAATTTGTGTTTCAATCTATGAATGTAATGTAAATACCAAAAAAAATAAAATTCAAATATAGTTTCAAGTAGTCAGATGTTTATAGACCTCTTGCGGAAGAATAGAGAATGTTACAAATCATTATCTTAATTAACCTAGAATTCTTCAACTTTGACATTTCAGTTGTTACATACGAGGACATTGACATTTGTAACTAATATCATTTTCTAAATGATATATTCTAAAATATAATAATAAAAACAAATACTCAAACACAAAATATTTTTTATATCTATTTACATCGATATGGAAATGGACGAGGCAGTTGTAAAACTCGAAGAGTCGGTAAGGTTTTTACAAAACATCTTTTTTTCTACTTTTTATGTGAAAAACATACGAAAGTAATTTGTCACAGATCTTTGACAGTTGACAGTTTCACTTCTGAAGATTAATTGAAATGTCCGGTGCAAAGAAAAACTGTAATTTGACGTACGCTGTTTACATCACAGTCGATTTTCGATTCTGTGATTATTTTATTTATATATATAATTAATTAATTTTGTAGATCAGTTGCTATAGAAAAGACGATTTTCTATTATCATTTTTCTTTCATTTTTCGCACAAATATATCAATGGTTTTCTGACAAACAACCAAATATATTTAATTTAATTTTCTTTTATTTTTAAACTGATAAAAATATACATACATTTTATTCATTTATTAAAATAAATTTCACACAATGGCTTTCTAGAAAAATGTAAACCTAAGTTCTACAGTAATACTTATGATAGTTGCTTTATTGTCAATTAACCATTAGTATATTTTTAATCTATGCATTCGTGATAAGCAAAAAGCTAATAAGTTACTGCAATATAAAGGCAGCATTTGACCTGCTGTCGTTTGTCTTGGCTTGCGGATAATAAAAACAGCATCGATATATGATTTTCCATAAATGAAATCGCCTGAGAAAGCGGCAGATACATTATTATAATTAGCTGATTTATGTTCAAATTGTTTTGTGTTCGCTTTATACGATTTTTTGCAAGTTTGTCTATAAGTTAATCCGTATCAACTCATGAACTGGTCTCCTAAAGTCGAGCAATTAATTTTTTGATGATGTACTCACTATTGTAAATATAGTAGTGTAATATAATTTAGTGTTTTGAGATTTAACATCTTTGTTTTATAGGTAGATGTAAATTTGAAATAAGTATTAGTTATAGACAGATCAAAAGCCTTCTGTAAATTAACAATTTATTTCTCTAGTAAAAAATTACAGATTTTCTCATAATCTTTTTGAATTTAATTAAAGCTAAACATTTTTCAGAATGTTTTGTGAACTATCTATTCGCAAAACTATAAATAGTTTTTAATTAAATAAGTATTCACAGAATATTTGTTTGCCATGAAAACAGTGTAATATTATATACTTTAAAAAAATTAGTAAAATATTTGATTTAATACAGGATTATTCAAATATACGTACATACATATACATATATATATATATATGTATATGTATATATATATATATATATATATATTTATGTATGTGTACATGTGTTTGAATGCTTCTATAATAAAAAAATATTGTGTTCTAAGAAATAAAAACAATGCCAATGATATAAATATCATTTGAAAATAAACATTGTATTCTTAGTAACCATTGAAATAAATTTTCACTTTTATTGTCGGCTCTATTTGTTGACTACTTTTAATTCTATAAACTTAAGTAGTTAGAAATAATCTATATTTATTGAATAGATTTAAGAATAACATTTGGAGTTTTTAATATATTAATTGATTAATTATGTATTTATTGAATCATTTGAAACTAAAACATTTTTATACAAATATTTTATATTTTTTTCTTATAAACAGAAATAGGGTACTAAATTTACATTTGATATTTAAATCAACTTCTCTTTAATGTTCATTATAGGAATTTGTTATAACTTATAAAAAGTACATTATTTACGGTTCACAAACGCAAACTCAGGGTTAAACTTTTTATTTTCCTTTCTCACAAATTTATTTCAAATTCAAGACTCGGACAATATATACTGGACACATATACAGTATTGTAATCGATCCTTTTTTAAAAGATATTGTTTAATTGAAATTACTTTTGAATCATACAAATTTTAATGACTTTAAGATACCAGTTGTGTTAAAAAATACGGGATTTCAGTTAAGGGTCAATATCAGTGATACGATATTTTCATGACTAAAACAGGTGAAGATAACAGACGAGAAACTAGATGAGATGGCTTTAAAAATCGAATCTGCCGAAAAACATATATGCGAACAAGATGCGGACGTAACAGTATTCAAACTGTTGAAGTCCGTTACAGAAGTCAAGAATGATTATTTGAAAATCAGAAAAGAACTTCTCGAAGTACAGGCATTACAACGACAAATTAGCAGTTCGCTTAAAACACAGCTGGAGCAGGTTCAAGGTCATTTTACAGCTCTAAAACAGAAAATTGCAGGCTCACAGAACGATACTTAACTAATCAGATCGTAAACTAATTTTTACTTAGATAATCTTTTCGAATCTCTCATGATTTTTGAAACACAGATAAGTAATACAATTCCGGTCTAATGGAATAAATTATAGATCGAATATATCGATTAAGCTTTTACCTATATACACTTATATTTTAAATGTTTTATTTGTTAGATATTTTGTTTATATACTACATTAAAGTAACTATTTCCTATTATTGCAATAACATATAGATAGCAAGTATAATTAGAATATGTAGTTCCTTATATTTATACTATTTTTATATGATATATTTATATGTCTCGAATTTTTGTGCAATATTTTGTGACATGTTTTTTATGCCAAAGAAATAACTGCACTTGACTATTCATAATAGAAATATTCATTTCTGTCCAATTCAATAAGAAACAATTTCTTGATTAAAAGAAGACATTCACATTAAGGTAATTATTTGTTTTAATGCATTAAAAAAATCATGTCAATTCACCTATCTACAAAATTTAGGCAATTTTAATTTATTTAAAGTATAATGATTTTATTTTACTTTACATAAAATTAGTATTTGCACCTGTTACTGTCAATTAATTCATACTCGTATCTCGGTTATCATTTTTATTTACTTTAAAGAAACTACAGAGAAGTCACTCATAAAATATTCATATTTAAAATTTGCTTAAAATATATTTAGGTGTTGTCTAAATAAGTCAATATAAAATATTAATTCATATAATTATCTCCACATTTAAGTAATGTTCTAATATGTGCCAAATCTACTGTAAAAGAAAAAAATGAAAATATATTTTATTATTATTATTTTTTTTAATTAACAAGTTAACTTTTTTATTAATCAAAACTCATAGTTTAACAAATATTCTTAAATTACATTGCTGTTTATTTCAATTTTGATGTTAATTCCATAAAAAAAATATACAATGGTGTTGTAATAATGTTAATGAACGTCAAATATTATAAATATTCTAATGAAAGTGCCGAAAATCTTATACGAATTAAAACTCTATATGAAAAACATCAAAACATATTTTCTGATCCAATTTTTCATTCCTTTGTTTAATATGACCATTAATCTATTTTTCCTTGCTGCAATGACATGTCTCTAAAAAATATTCCATTTCAATAAATACAATAATAAATATGATTTGAGTTACACAAAATGAATTCTCATAAAAAAACAGTCATCTTACTGTGTATAATTTTTGTACTGAGTGCATTTTATACGCAAGTATTTTGAATATACATATACGAGTATATTTAATCAAATCAGAATTTCAAATTGTCTTCCTTAAAATGTATACAATTTTACTAGATAGTTTAAGAAACATTTTATTAATATAGAATAGAAAAGTAAATATTTATTAAGTTTCTTTTCTTTTATATTTATTTTAATAAAATATTTGAAGTGAAAAATTAACAAAGAAATTTTATTAGTTTTTCGCTTTGAAAATAGTGCATATTGCTCATTCGAGACAATAATGACACAAATCAAAATTGTTCAGTTTCACGTTTCATTTTTGGCAAGGATAACCTCACAAGTATAATTATACTTGTACTGTTATTCGTGAGAATTTTTTGTAATTTGCCGTTTAATATGGTAAAACATGAAACTTAGTCATTTTGACTAGTGTCACAATAGTGCCCTATGATCATAATGCAATACAGTAAATAATTATTAATATACCATTACCTATAAATTATGAAAAAAAAGTAATTATAAAAAAAAGAGTGAATAAATATAATTTAATAATAAAAAAGGCAAAATAATACCTTAAACGTTTTTTTATACTCATAACTTGTATAATAAGTATAAGTACTCAATTTTGAAATAAATTTGAAACAAGTAAAATCACATATATATTAATGTATTATTTTTTGTCTTTAAAGTTTTATTTATATCTTAAAATACAAAATTAAAAAAATATATCTAATCTTATAATCTTACATAATTTATATTTAGAAACAACCCAACTATTTAATTCTTATTTTTTTCTCAAAACAAATACAAAATACGTTCAGTTGCATTAAATGGCAACATCTTCATAAACTCAAATATTTTTTACATTATTTTTAGAATAATTAGCCATTTGAAAGTAAATATAGTCAAACTCAGTTATAGTGAATTTGGATATAAAGCCGTTCATATTAATTTTTATTCATATATATTTCCATATAAATATTCATTTTTGTAATGAGCTTATTTTATTGAATATCTAGCAAAGTTATTCTTGAAAAATTTTATCTTGTGCTTGATTAGTGATAACTCCTATTTTTAGAATAAGTAAAAGAGAACTATCCTATACATCTCAAAATACTTAATTTATATGTCTATCTATATAATTATTATTTTAACTGAATTCTCATATCAATTAAAATCTAAAATGTGTTAGTCTATTAACTAAAATGATGGATGTATTAAAACTGTTTCAAAGTACGATGTATTTTAATGTTACATTTATTTGTTATTTAATATATGTATTATTTTATAGCATAATTTTCATTCAGTGCTCACCATAATCGAGTTTGACTATTTTAAAAAATCTGGTTTTTGATTAATTTTCATAGAAGTTAATTATCAACAATCTCTTCTTACACTGTTGATATATATATATATATATATATATATATATATATATATATATATATATATATATATATATATATATATATATATATATATATGAATTCTATATGCATTATTAAAATTGCCTTGAATACACTTTGAACATTTGAACATCACCATTGTTAAATTGTATATTTTTACATTTTTATATGTATATTCATTATTTAATAATGTTAAGAATAGTAAATAAATCAAAAAAATAAAAATAAAACTTTATATTCTATAGATTCTATACTTTGTTTACTATTTTTTTTAAGATGAGTGAAAAATATTTTTGTAAATGTTACAAAACATTTTTATTTACATTTAGTTCAAATTTGAATAAGTTAGTACTAACAGATTTTAGATTAAATATAAGTAATTCAAATACTTTGAATATCTTTCAAAATTAAATAATTTTATTAATTTATTTGATGTTTATTTTTATTTATAGTGTGTGATTAGTGTAGGTATATATGGAAGTGTATAAATGTTTATGTATGTATATATGTTTGTGGACGTACAATATTTTTGGATATATCAATATATGTACGTAATCTGTATATAACATAAACAAATGTTGCGTATATACTTACATGTATTTGTCTGATTATTTGTGTATGTGTGTTAATATACTTATAGAAATTAAAATTAATGTTTCATACTTTCCAGTATTTATTACCATCTATGTATGTGATTATATTGTGTTCATATAGTTTATTATTTGATTTTATGTTTTCGTTGGACTTATGATTCTAATTAAGTTTTATGATTACATTTATTAAACCTCGTACAAATTTAACGTGCCAAACGTAGACTAATATTTTTATTTTTAATGTTTATAAAACATCTGATCGGAAAATGTACTTTAGTGATAATATACACAAAGAATCGTGAGACATTCGTAAAATAAAGAGTAATAAACGCTATTAATTCAATTAAGACTTAGTTTTTAGGGGCATTATGATGCATGCATTTACCTATTGTTATTTACTCAATGTGGTATAAAAAATATGTTATCTATTTATGCATGTTTAGGTAAATAATACCCTGAATTCCCAATACATGTTGACTACTATGTACTGTAGTATTTAAGGATAATGGACTATATTCAAACCGAAGGATATTTTTACAATTAAATGTCTTTTTTGTGCGAAAGTGAGTAATAGAAACGTGTGATGAAGTATGAGTATTATTGACCGTGTGTGAAAGTAAATAATTAAAATTATGGCATAATTAAAGAAAGTATTGTTATTTTCAATGATTAATAAATGAAATATTTAAATTTATATATCTCAGTATACTTTGAGAATTGTTTTAAATGTCGATAAAGTTTTTGTCAATAAATTAAACACTTTGCTTTTATTATATTTTATCTTTTCATATAATATATATTTCTATTAAGTTTTAATATTTTTTGATACTCAAGGCAGTAATTTTCAAAGGTCTTTTCATAAAGATTTATAATTTTATTAAAAAAAAATAATAATTTTAATTATTCAATAATTAACAGTTGATAAATTTTAAAAATACTATAGGTAATAATGTTTTTAAAAGAATACTGATAATAAAGAAATGTGAATTTTTGTTTGAATTTTTGAAATTATCTGATTCAGTGTCGTATGTTTTATTATTTTTTTGTGATAAAAAGTAATAAATGTATGTGTTTAATTATTAATCAGTAGTTTATATTTTATTTGAAATGAAAATATTAATAAAAAAAATGCTTCAAGTCAATTGAAAACCCAATGATAAATATTTTAAAAAATAAATGTAAAGAAGGATATGAGTAGCATGCTGTTGTATTGTGCTGAAGTATTTTTATAGACCTAAAAATACAATTGCATGGCTAAAAAAGTTATCAATTTTATTGAAAGAAAATTAAATTGTATGCATGATTGTTATTTTTAAAAATTTTTGACTAGTTCGCCAGTGCCGTACGTTTTTGAAGTTAGATTTTTTTGAATAGTGCATTATGGGAACAAAATATTTTTCAAGATATGTGTATTAATGTGATAATTTTTACTAATTATTTTCTTCGGTTTGAAAATATGTCTCCAGTATTAACGTTTTGTAATTAGTCGGACATTTTATGTGTTGATAAAATGGACCGATCTGATTTTTTGAAATAAATATTTTGAAGGCCTTATAATATCTTCCTATGTATTTCAATGTGGTGTTTTCAACAATTTAGTTTAGAGAAACGCAGTTTTCGTTGTAAAAATTAGTAAATCAAAATTTTATAATTTTTAGAAGAAAGAAATTGTTGAAATATATCCACACTTTCTTATAGACACAAGTTAATAATCTCTTGCTCAAGTATACACCTTTAAGCACAATATTTCCAAAAATATAATACATAAAGTTAGACAATTTATAAAATTTTAAATCAATTATACATAGTGTTGTTTTAGCACTGTCAATGTATTTACATATCCTTATTGTTTATAAAAATAGTATGTAAGAATAATAGTTCACATATGTACCTATATATACATATATGTAATTTATCAGTCTGTGTTTTTAATTGGCTGCGAATTTAATAATTTTCATACTGTATTTGATATATTATTTGTAAAGGTATGAATTTGTATAAGAGAAAATAAAATTGTAATTAAGGCAGAATTTGGTAACATTTTTTCAATTATTTTATGTAAACGAATATAATAACATTTAATTATTTCTATTAACTCGTTCAGAACTATCACAAGGTAGTTTTTGAGCCCAATTACACTACTTCAACAACTCTGATGAACTACCATATGAAAAATGATTTTTCAAAAGTTGACTACTTTTATTTATTCTGTTTATAAGTGGTTCGTTAAATCAAACACAAAACTCTGTGAATAATTGCATTAATAAAAACACATTTTACTATAATACTGTATAATTTTAAGATTATATATATATATATATATATATATATACACACACACAACACACACACATGTTGGTTGGGTGAACAATGATTGTATGGAAGTGAATGGATCAAAGTATTTTTATTTGTTTTACTGATAAAAGAATTATAATATATTATGTTTCTCTGCTGGGAAAATGGTGATAAAACCAAAAGATTCGTGATTTGTTATCCCGTCTTTCTTACTTAAAAATGATTGTAAATGTAAATTAAAAAGCTAGTAGAAAATGAAAGAAAAATTTTGAGTAGATATGTAACTTTGAATAAAGGTGTAAAAGCATGGAATTTATTGTAATCTTACATTCTGAAATCATTTCCTTCTGTATATGCTTTTAGCATTAGACTTAAGAGGGAAACATGTGACAATTTGATTTTATTTCAAACTAAATTCAAGTCAGCAGACTGATTTATCCTTAATATACATATTGTCATTATTATGTATTATAAAAGTGAAATCTATTAGGACCATTCATATTTTTTCATTAGTAAAAATTATCTTCTTTAGAATAACTTAGCATAATATAAGCTTGTACTTTTTTCAGTTTTCTTCTTTAAATATTTAGCTATTTTTAAAAGAGATAACATGTATCCATCTCTTCATACATTTACATTTTTCTATTATTTAACTATCAATGCAGAACTTAAAACTATTTTTAAAATTGTGTGTTTGTGAGCTGTTCTTGCCATTGACCTAATACTAAACATTACATTTTATAATTTTTTTATTTTCTAAGGAATTACAAAAATAGACTGGCATCTATTTAAATATTTAACAGTTTTTGATACTAATCAATTTGTTCTTTAAAGTTTTGAATTAATGAAATTATATATATATATATATATATATATATATATATATATATATATATATATATATATATATATATATATATATATATATGTCTGTATCTATACATTCAAAGGTCGAGATTTTTACTTAATAGGTATATAATGAAACTAAAAAATAAAAGTTTGGAAGTTCCAGCTCATTTCTGGAGAGTATTCATGTGTTTATCTGTGTTCCAGATATAACATTTAAATGTTATGCCAACACTCTAGTGTACATAGTTACAAGTACAAACCCTGTAAGTAATTCTTGAACACTTCGATTGTGATAATTTACGTTTGATATTGAGTTTCAAATCGATTTTACTGAAAAAAATAAATTATATATTATGGATGTTCAAGATTTCAAACGCTCGGTAAGCAGCTGAAATAAATATTTCATAAAGAAATAACCACGATTTGTTTAACCTCAAAATGGCGACACATCTGTTTTTTCAATGTACCCTTGCCGGTGCGATAAGATATTATGTGATGAATTCACCTTACAAACAATCAATATCAGATAGAGTTGAAATATCAACACCATTAAATTCTTGGAAAAGGGTAACTGAAGCAACGTTTTTATACAAAGAACAAAAAATTGATCCCTATATTGGAGACTCATTTCATGATACACCACTGAATTTACAACTGTATAGTTTATTATTCAAAAACTTTAAATTGTATTTACCACTAGTGTTCATACTTTGTGATATATTAACAGCCGGATTTTTATACAAGACTGCTGTGAAATATATGAAAGATTTAAAAGAAAAACAGAATGCAGAAAAGAGTTCTTATGCCAAAGAAGCTGAGTACATGTTAATGAAAGATGAAGATTTTATGTCTGTACCGAAATACGTTTTGTCTGCATATCTTTTTAATCCGTTCGTGATGTTAAATTGTATAGGGATGACTACGACAACGTTTACTAATTTACTTCTTGCCGTATCTTTTTACGGAATGGTCGATCGAATACGATTCTTAACTTTTTTTGGATTAGCTCTCGCTACTAGTCAAACACTGTATCCCGCTGTATTAATCGTTCCGATGGCGATTTATGAAGCTAAATATAAAAGTACAAAGAAAGAAAAAGTTATGAGTATGGTGAAAACGATTCTATACTTTTCGCTTATACTTTTATCTGTGCTATTTGTGTCTTATAAAATATCTGGAAGTTTTATGTTTGTTGAAAATACATTTGGTTTTATATTAAATGTTCAAGATTTACGTCCAAATATAGGTCTTACGTGGTACTTTTTTACTGAAATGTTTGATCATTTTCGGCCTCTTTTCATCTGTGCTTTACAAATAAACGTTTTACTATTGTACCTTGTACCTTTGAGTTTACGATTACGCGAAGACCCGATGCTGTTAGCGGTTAGTTTGACCGCGTTGACTACTATGTTTAGAACTTATCCAAGTCTCGGTGATGTTGGATTTTATCTGTCTCTGTTCCCTATGTGGTTACATTTGTTTCCATACATGCAACAGGTTTTTGTAGTAGGTGGAATTTTTTTAATGACTTCGGTTATCGCTCCAATTTTTTGGAATCTTTGGATTTATTCGGGAGCAGCTAATGCAAATTATTATTTTGGTGTTACGCTTGCATTTATAGCCGCACAAATATTTTTGTTAACAGACATTTTATTCGCGTACATAAAAAGAGAATTTTTCTTGAAATATGGTCTAGTCAAAGAAATTGATGGAAAGAGAGAAGAATTATGCTTTGAATGATCGTGACACAAAATACATACATTCTTTATACATTGTGATTTTAATATCCTTTTTTATTGTTACATAAGTTTTGCAAATTGTAATATTAAGTTATATTTTCTGTGTTAATATAACTCTAATCAAAGTAAACATTAGTCTTATTTTATATTTAATTTTAGAATATTTAGCTGAAGACATTTGCAAATAAAAGGAAAAATGTACATTTTGAGATTTTATATATATATATATATATGTAATGGACTTTATTAATGTAAATATTGTTATCATTGGACTTATATATGTTCAGTATATAGTGATACACATATATTTTATGTACATGTGCATTCGAATGCACATGTATGTAATTTTACACTTACAATTGTACATGATAGTTTGTGATGTATGTTAATTTTTATAATATAAAATACTAAGTAAAAAATTTGTTTAATAGCAGTCATATTTTTCTGCGGTGTGCGTTCGTTGAAGATAGGGTTTTATAAAATTTTATAATGAATATTATAACCACTAGCTTTGCTTAACGCGATTCTTTGAATACTAGAAAAAAACCTATATGTAATTAATTCAGTACGTACTTTACTGTTTCTACTTTCAATCTGAACCAGTAATATAAACAGTAATAAGAAAATCCTCCATGGTTTTCTCTTTTTTGTTCTAATACTTATATATCATTGCATTAAAAGTATATTCTGCTAATTAATATATTCAAGAAGTCTTTACCGTGTTAATCAGGGTTTTTGTATCTCCAGTGATAACAAAAAAAGTAATAGCAATATTGTATGTATATATTATAATTGAAATTCAAATGTTCGGTGTGTTATATCTGTTCAGAGGTTTAAAACATACATTTTTTTTGAGTAGTTGATTGAAAATTGCTTAAATATTTAGCTTTATAATTTTTGTTTTATTTTAACTGTTGTCCAACCTTAATATTTACAATATTAGTGTGCAATGATAATTCACATACATCGAAGCTTCAAATACTAACAGTAAAACTTTGTATATAGTTATAAAAAAATATTTTGGATACAAAAGCATTGTAGAATAAATTAATGTTGAATGAAAGAATGACAATTTATGTGAATTAAATGAATAATTTTGATGCTGTCTCACATTTGATTATTTTATTAATTAATAAATTAAATGATATTGAGTTTGACTATCTATACTAGGCTGCTTTGAAATTCTTTTGCAATAAATAACACAAAATATGCAGTCATCTCTATGTATTATTTTAAGTTACAGAATCCTTTTGGTATTTATTTTTATTACCACACTTCATTTTATTATACTGATTTATAGATGTCAATTTATCTTATCCATAAACCATTTTCTTCAAGTATCTATATAATGTTATAAGAAAAATTTGTGTTCATTTTTAAAAAAATATATTACAATCATTAAAGAATTTTTAATTACTTTTTTATTTAATATTTGATTGCGAATGAAGAAAATAAAGAACTAAATCAGTCATTGCTCGTTTGGGTATTTGATTTAATTATGGATTTATTTTTAAACATGATTTAAGAAAATAAATTTTGTATGAAAAAATTCTTGATAATATTAAATTATTCATTATATACTTATTTGAAATTAATGATATAATTATGATATATTTGAAGAATATAACAATATAATAAAAATGAAATATTTAAGTCATCATTTTTAATATAAACACCATATATTGTCAGATGTTGGTCTAAAAAATTTAAGTGATCAGTATTTTAAATGTATTATTAATTTATTGTTATATATTATAACATACAGTTTCAATATGAATCCTGTAAAAATATCTGAACAGTGATATAATATTGTCTTCCATAACTTAAATGTGATGAGTCTTAATGTTTATGTATTTTTCTATACACAATTACATTTTAAATAACAAGTTTGTAGTATAAATGTTTATCATTCATTTTAACTTGTCAATTCTTTATAAATAAGTATTTTCAGTTCAAGTCAATTACTTTTAATTTATTAAGAAATAAAAAGTTTAATATTTCATTATCTTCCTTTTTAAATTTTGATTATCTTTATAAGCAGTAAATTTAAATTTTTTGTGGTTTTTTATTGAAAAATTCATACAGTTCAAATTCTAGTTACAACAGATTATTGAGAAATGCTATATATCTTTGTATGTGTTATTATCATACTTGTTTAGTTATTAACAATTTTTAGGAGATAAGTATTATGAATATAGTATTATAAATTTCACATTAAATACATTTTTATCTTTATTATGGTTGTTAAATGGATATACTGCACTGAACATATTTTGTCTGCAACAGTAAAGAGGAATAAATTTTATTTATCATTAATATATCTTACAATGTCAATTTTTCTGTAAAAAGCCATTCCTGAAATAAATCAATGTTTTAAGTATTTACAAATAGTTTTATTTATTTATTTGCCTTTTTAGGTTGAAGAAATCAAAGAAAACACGTTTCTTATTATTACTATGTTAGAAATTATTGAAAACAATCCATATATAACTAACCGAAAGTGTATCTGGCAAGAATTAATGTCTACTCTACAAAATCTTAAAGAAAAATTACAGTTGATTAAACAAATTATGAGCGAGAATTCTGATGATATTAATTTACAATTAGCAATTATTGAAAATAAATTTGCTAACTTGGAATTGAAGATGAACAATTAAAAAAAACATACTAAACATAGACAAAGACTGATCCTGCTAATGTCTTATATATTTTTGTATTCCAGTATAAGATTATGCAAAATAGAAGTATTTTTACAAACATATAAGTAAAACTACAAATCTTTTTTTAAGAAGCTTTGTCCAGTATTCATAAAGAGTATAACTGTTGTAATTTATTTTGCTTTCTTAAGAAGATTTGTATTTGATAAAATAATTATTTTATGATTTGTTTAAAGGAGTGTTGATGTTTATTATCATTTTGTTGTAAATAAATATATGTTTCAATAAATTATTTTTTGATTTATAACTTCATATACTTCTGATTTATATTTATAGTTTTAGAAATGAATTTTTCACTTGCCCGTCACCATAAAAATGATTAAAAATGTTCGATAATTGAATGTTGATCATGTTTGATTATTGCTTATGTGCATTGATTGTTGCTTATGTGCAACAAACTTATATTTTTATCGTGTTGTAAAAAAACAAAATAATAGACTTTTAAATTATGATAAATTTTTATGTAAAATGGTTTATATATCTGAAAGATATAAATTTTTATTTATATTGTCTCTTTTATAATTTGTTTTTTAGTTTTATAATACTGAAAAATCTTTTTTTAAACTAGATAATTGAAATATTGTTCTTTTTCCAACATAGAAGTGTTCAAAATTAAAGAAAATGTAAGAATAATTGTCAGATGTGTGAAATAAATCAACATTAATTATACGAATAATTGTCTCAAAAATGTAATAAGTTATAGTTTTATTAATAATAAAAACATAATGGTAATAAATGAATTTTAAGATGTATCGAAGTGTACACTTATATTTTTAATTGTGTTAATTACAGGTGTTAATATTCAAAAATGTATTGAATTAGGAATGCTGTTAAAATTACTTTTGAAATTAGAAATATAAAAAAAAATATATTTTGGATATTTTGATTTTCATAAACATCCTAATCAAATATATGTTTTAATGTTCATTTTATTATTAAATATGTTTTTGTAGGAATAAAACGCATATCCAAACGAGAGGAAAGTGTTTTTGTAAACAGCAAAGAATAACAGTGTATCGAAATTTCTATAACTTCTTCGATGTTATTCGATCTCGGCTAGATTCCTACAAACTAAATGATATAAAAAAAAGTAAAACTGGTAAAAAAGGAACAAGATCTTTGCAGTTATATGTGTGAATGAGAAAGTGACATAAATTCTATTTGACATTCTACTAGCATACGCACAAGACAGATTTTTTCTAAAGGTCAGCCATGATGGAATTTTTAGACATGTTAAGAAGCGTGGGTTCTTGTTTTCTTTGAAAAATGGAAGAATCAACAAACAATGGTAAGTATTACGGTTTTAATTGTTAATATTGATCATCAAACATACAAATCTAAAAGTAATTTTGTTAAACTTTATTTAATATGTTTACATTTAATGAAAACAAGTTTATTTTTTGTATGCCAATATGCGTAGGCGACCTAGCCTTTCTGACTATGACAATATCTGTCAGGTTCTATACTATATGCATTTTTTATAAACAGAATTTCGCAATTTTGAATAATGTAATGTTTTTTCTTATAAAAATAGTATTGTATAAGAAGTTCAGTATTTTAAAAAGTAATTTAGATATTATTTTAAAAATTAGACATTTACTATTTTGGAAAATCCTCTGGATATTTCATTACTTTCAAACATCTTTTTAATGAAATTAGAATTGAACATATGTAAAAATGTAATCTCTTTTAAAAATCAATTTCAGATGATGCTGATTCAAGTGCGTCATTTTGTGCGGGGTGTCTTAATTCTCTCGACGATGAGGAATATATTTCTGCACTTAACCAAGAGTGGCATATGGAATGTTTTAGGTAAATATAGAAATTCGCGTGATAAATAGTTGATATTTATGAACCAGCAGAACATTTTAAAAAGTGTTCTGTATGTAAGAAATTATATTTATAAGTTTTACACATGTACATTTTGTTTTAGATGTTCCGCATGCGATGCAGCCTTATCAAATTGGTATTTTGAGAAAGATGGACTGTTGTTTTGTAAAGATGATTATTGGACTAAATATGGTGAATCGTGTCAAGATTGTGGACAGGTAATTTTTTGATTTATTATTGTTTAACAATATTTTTAAGTGCATGGATTTATATTGACATAATATTTACTAAATGCCTATAAATATGGACATAATATATTTAGACTAAAGGTATTTGTACATATATATGTATATATATATATATATATATATATATATATATATATATATATATGTATGTATGTATGTATGTATATATATATATAAAATAAAAGAAGCATTGCAGATGACAAAGTGAGACTTAACTTTTAAAGATGTTCTCTCGATCTTACTTATTAGTGTA
>CM068317.1:6115000-6170000 GCA_034766995.1 Acanthacorydalis orientalis | reverse complement strand
AAGTCATATAATGAATTGTACATAATATATATATATATGTGTGTTTTCGTTGCATTTTTTAATTTTTTTATTAGATTCAGCTTTATGATTTTTTTTAAACATAGAAGATAATTAATGTTGCTTTATAGATTGTCGAAGTATAGTAAAAGATTTAATGGTATATATATAATTTACAGATTGGATATGGATACAGATCTTATGTCACTTCATATAGGAGATAAAATTCTTGAAGTTAATGGTACACCAGTTAAAGACCAACCTATTGAGAATATTGAAAATCTTATTCGATATTCAGATACAGTTCTACAGGTGTGTTTATTTATTTAAATGATAAATTATGCATATAAAGACACAATATGCACATACATACATATACACATTTGCAAATATACTTTAATTGTAACATTTAATTGAATTATTTTTTTATTAATATTTGTGCATTGTTTTAATTAGCTTACAATTGAGCATGATCCCAATGCAACAAGTCGCCGTTTGGCAACTACACCAGTTGTTCAGCCACCAAATCAAAGTTCCCGTCCTGGAGGAGTACGTTTGTATAAACGAAGAAATGAGGGTAAAGGTCAGATGGGAAGTACATTAAATCCTGATGGTAGTAGTTTGACATCAGTAATGCATTCTCGATCAAGACAATTGAGAAGGGGAAAACAAAAATGTATTGGTCCAGGACAAACTAAACAAGAGGGCAGTGAGAGATCATCATCATTAAGTAGGCTACTCGATGGGTATGTTACAATGTGTTAAAAATTTAATAATTGATGTGTTTATATATTTTTAAAAAAGAATTTTTTTCTTTCATTTTTGTATATAATGATTTTGTTTATTGATTTATTGTGAGTATTTTTAAGATGTCAATGTGTACATTTAATATAAAAGTCATTTAAATATTTAAAAAACTAATAAATTTCAGATCGCCTGCAGCTTATGATCGTATGATGGCAGACTCGTTAGTATTATCTCGTACTCAGTCATTTCGAGTTGAACCACGAGCACAACATCAACGTGTATTCAGAGCTTCTGAATTATTAAGAGGTGAATTACTTGGAAGAGGATTTTTTGGGCAAGTGTTTAAGGTGACCACGAAAGATACTCGTGAAGTTATGGTGCTTAAAGAATTGTATAGAGTAGATGAAGAGGCACAGAAGAATTTTTTGAAGGAGGTATTTTTTGACATTTGCTTTATTTTACTGTTACAATGATTATATATATATATATATATATAAAATTATCTATTGTTTTTAGGTGGCAGTTCTTCGCAGTCTCAATCATAATAATGTTTTAAGATTTATAGGCGTTTTATATAAAGATAAAAAACTTCATCTCGTTACTGAATTTATAGCCGGTGGCACGCTCAAAGAGCTTTTACATGATACTGCAGAACCACTACCATGGGAGCAGAGAGTTAATTTTGCCAAAGACATTGCATCTGGAATGGCTTACTTACATTCAATGAATATTATTCATAGAGACTTGAATTCACATAACTGTTTAGTGAGAGAGGTAATGATACGTGCATGTTTATGTATTGTACTTTTATTTTTCAGTGTTGGAAACATTGTTTTCTTTTCCCTTAATGTTAACGGCAGTACTAATTAATGTTAAAATTTAATCAATTAATTTTAATAGTATTATTTAATTTGATTGTTTAGCATTTGTGAATATAACTTGAGAAAATTTTTTTAGGATAAGACTGTGATAGTAGCTGATTTCGGACTGGCACGCATCATATCTCAAGGAACGGGTACGGGATCGTGTCGTAAAAAATTAAATGGACATACTCAGGGTAGTAAAAGAGCTGAAAGAAAGAAAAGATATACTGTAGTTGGAAATCCTTATTGGATGGCTCCAGAAATGATGAAAGGAAACAAATATGATGAAAAAGTTGATATCTTTAGTTTTGGTATTGTACTTTGTGAGGTGTGTAAAATAATGTTTGTTGTTTTTTATTTATTTTTCTTTATTTTGTGAAAACGTTTTTGTTTATTGAAATTGTTTCTTCTTTTGTTTTTAGATAATTGGTAGGGTACAGGCCGATCCAGATTTTTTACCACGTTCATCTGACTTTGGTCTTAATCAGAATGTATTTAGGGAAAAGTTTTGTAGTAATTGTCCAGAACCATTTTATAGGATAGCTTTTTTATGCTGCGATTTAAATCCAGATAAACGGTGAGTTTTTTTAAATTAATCATAAAGTATTAATATAAATAGGTAATGATTTTTTAGACCACCATTTGAAGTTATGGAAGTATGGCTTGAAAGTTTATCTATGCATATAAGTGTTGGGAAACCTTTACCTTTAGACTTGGTGTTTGATATATATCATTTTCGTGGCCTCAGTCCTAGTTCTAGTGGTAGTACAACACCAGAAACTCTTGCTCCTATAAAAGAACGACATGGAAGTATTAAAAGATGTCCTTCAGATAGTTTTAATTCATCAGATTCATTTAATAATAGTAAGTTAGACTCATCCAGTGTTAGCGATCGAGGGCTGGAAATGCATATTCCGGAGAAAGATAATGTCAAAAGTCATGATTTAACGGAAGAAAATCAAGTAAATACTTCAAATCTTAATTCAGAAACTGTAGAAATAATAAGGAAGGGTAGCGGAGAAAAATATCCTAGAAGTAAAGATGATATTCAGATAACAAATAATGAAGTTATTTTGAATTTGAATGAAAATGTCGAGGGAGTTCATTTAACAAGTTCAAATGAGTCATCCAAAGAAAATATTTCTAAGGAAAATACAAGTCCCAGCAAAACAGTTGTATCTTCTTTAAATGTTAATTTGACTACAAAAGTAAATGATTCAAAAACTAGTCCTGAAAGTAAAACTGTTCCACCTCTTATTATTGTTTCTAAAAGTAATATGAATAATTTTCTACCTAAATCTGAGGTAATTAAAAACTGTGATTCATCTGATCTCGATAGTTGTACCGGTTCACTTGAACAAACTGTGATCATAAGAAATGCAATACCAACTTCGGAAATAAATCTAACAGATGATAAGAACTGTTTGAGTACCGTCATACCTCGTAAAGAATCTAAAAATTTCGATCGCAGAAATTCTCGAAGTATGCGTGATTCAGGTGTTTGTGCGGATTATGAAGATTCCACTCTTGGAAGAAACTTTCTGAAAAACCATAATTCGTTCAGATTCAGTAAAAATTTAGCAAAAGTGCATTCAACACTCAGTAGAAACAATAGTGAATATAAAGTTACAAAAAGTCAAACCGAAATGCCTTCATCAAAGTCTGAAGAGTTTATTCTTTTGAGTAGACAACATAGTGCAGATAATGTAGAGAATATGCAAGGATCTTATAGGCCAAGACTGACGTATGATCAAAATAATGATAAACAATATGTACAGAAGTACGACAGACAAATTTCAGATAGTTTTGTTGAAAACATTCAAGATCGTAATAGATATAAGGATACGGCTAGGGAATTGCAAGCTTATATAAGGAGGAGTGTTGAGGAATTACAAGGCCAGTGCAAATCCAGATATAATTCTGTAGAGGAACTTCAGGCTGAAGCAGTACCTGTACTTAAAGGTTTACATTATCATCTTGAATCACTTCAAAATGATCCAAAAGTCCAAAATACAATCTGTGATGAAATTCATAGAAATAATCTAGAAAGGAGTAGGATAAAAACAATTGAAGGGCAGATCAGAAAACAACTTGAAGGTCTTCAGAAAGGGAAAGTTCAAGAGAATAAACAAGATGAAAATTGTATTTGTAATAAAAAACTTAAACCGTTTCTCGATGTAAAAAAGAATAATTCACTTGCTCGAGAATCTATGAAAATCTCAAAGAAGACAATAGAATCTCAGAACGAGGTGTTTCCTAAATACTGGAATAAAAATTGTGATATTTCCGTACATTCTTCAATAAAAAGTAGCGGTAGTAATATCGTAAAAGGCATAGTGGACTCTTTGAATAGAAATGAAAAGGTGAAAATCATCGATTCTTCAAAAAGAGATGTAACAAATAAGGTTGGTACCAATTTTGATGTTATTTCAAATAATCGAAGTACATTTATGAATCTTAATGCTGAAAAATTAGTAAATTCTTCATCAGACCGGAGTGATACTCCGCCAATTGAAAGTACTGCATTGTGAAATAAAAATGGTTGCATAATAAGTGATAAGATGTTTGTTTCAAAGTACAAATAAGATTGAATGTTTTTATGCGTATAAACGGAGTATTATATTATATTTCGGAGGAGTATTATATTTCAGCTTGTTTTTGTAGCTGTAATATTTTGAAAAATTACAATTATTGATTTATAAAAAAAAATACATTTTGAATTTGTAGTTACTAATATAAGTCCGGTATATAATGTTATTAGACCTTGTTGGAATTTGTTTAATTTAAAATTATGCTTTTTTAAAATATATATAGCAGTCCCCCTTCGTATCCACGGGTAATACGTCCCAATTACGCACAGTAAGATATTACTATCATTAAATAATAATAAAATACATTTTACATTATTATACTTGTGCTCTTTCTTCCTCTCTCAAATGGATGAAATTCTGATGTTTTAGCCTAGCCTACAAAAGACAATAGAGTAATGAAAAGTATCTTGTATACAGTTTAAATAAATTTTTACATTTATTTCTTAAAAAATCGCTTATTTGTGAAATTTCTCATTTAGTATTTTTGTGTCATGGTAAATCACGGATATGGCAGTCCTGCTGTAATTACATTTTAATCAAAGTGTTAGTTAAAATTTGCAGGTAGTGCTTTATTGATAATTCTTATTTTGTCCTTTTAGTGTAGTGTAATAATAATTGAAAAATATATTGAACTCTTAAAATTAATTTTTATATACACATTTGAATGTATGTCTTCTAAATTGTTATACAGCCTAGTAAGTATTTGCAGAGAATATTTTGATGTTAAATTAAATGTATTTTCACATAAATTTCCGATAGTAACAATTTATATAAGCAAAAACAACAAAGGTATACAAAATATTTTAATATCAGTGTAATTATTCTTTTCATTTTTAATATTGATTGTTTGTTTTAGGTGAAAAAATTAATAAATAGCTTAAAATTATATTTACAAAATATAGTTTATTTTTCTTTTAGATTATTTTTATGGATTGTTAAATTTAAAGGGAATTAATAGTTCAAAATAATCAAGTTTATAATTTTTGCAAATCACTTATATTGTTTTTTTATGCAGGTTGTTTTTTTTTAAAAAAAAAAGTTAGAGATGGCTCCTCAATTATATTTTGACTGTTCGTTCATGTATTTAACATATCTGGAAGAATTTAGGTAGATAAGGTTAGCTTCTTTTTGAATGTTAAATAATTATAAAATTTACACTATTTCTAGTAGAATTACAAAAATGTTATGAAATTCATGTTTAAAAACACTAATAAAATTTATATGCTAAGTTAGAATAATTAGAAATTTTGAATATTGAATTAATTTTAGACCTGTTTAAAATTATTACTGACACTGTTTCCTAAATAGAAAAATAAATACTGTTGACTTGCAATTTAGCTTCAAAATATTATGCATTTAATTTTATTAACGAGACCTCTGACAAAAATTCACAAATATTTATGATTCCATCCAGTATGGCATTTCACGCATTAAGTTAACAGAGAATTTATAGAATCTACATATTAATGCTATTTAATGATATGCAAGTGTTACATTTTATAAACAAAATATCGATGAAACAAAGCTACAGTATATCACTTATTATTGCAACATATTTGTTAATAGCATTTCGTTTATTCAAATTATCAAATATTCTAATTTGAATGAAAATGTTGTTTTTAACATAACCGTGTAAGTACACCCATGTATATATGTATGTGTGTAATGGACACATCCACATATACACATTTTTATTTCTGATTGTATTTTGTTATATTTTATTGAAATCATGTAAATTTTGTAAAGATTGTGTTCAGTTTTTATGTTATAAAGTTTGTTATCAAACATAGTCGTTAAGAATTTAAAAGAAGATTAATGTTTTTTCTATTTTAATTGTAATTTTACATCTGTACTATATTGTTGCAGAATTTTTACTTTTGATATAGTACTTTAAAAATAAATGTTTAAATAATACTTGTTATGTATGCAACTACATTTTCGATATGGAGATGTGCTTCTAAGAACTATTTACAATATTTGGCTTTTTAGTGCTAGTGTAATGTATTTATATTTTTTTTAAAAAAATTTATAAACGAGAATCATTTATAAAATGTTTTTATATTTCATTATAAATGTTATATAGATTTGGTTTCTATTATCGAATATATATCTGCTTTGAAGAAAATAGTTTTGTGTAATAAAATAGGTATATGTCTGCTGAGTGTTTATGTACGTACACACACACACACACACAAATGCTTATAAACAGTAAGATCGTACAGTTTGAATAATAATTGGACTAGTTTTGTCCAACAAAACAAAAAATGGATCCAGTTTTATTTTATGTTCAGTTTTATTCATTTTTCATTTACAAAAATATCTAAACTAATTTATGAAGGCTATGAAATGAAATATTTAATTGTGAAAATTTCAAGAAACAGAAAACTTCTACCTCATCAGTACAAAAAGTATTTTTTGTTTTATTTGGGTGTCATTATTATGAAAATATGTTTGAGAAGATCACAAAAACTCAACTGAAAGAAAAAAAACCATAGCTATGTTAAAGTGCTGGATATCATATATTTTTAAGTTGTAAAACTACTGTGCTTTACTGTATATGTCATATATATTACACACATCCAAACATGCAGTTGAGGCTAAATTATTAGTATAATTGTTTTTGGTGAGTAAATGTCATAATAGTTGCAATAAATTATATTGCAAAAATAGTAGAAAAAAACACATTTTGTATTTAATGATACTCTGTGAATAGTTTTTTAATACTTAGTTCGATCAAATATTTCTATAAATAGTTTTGTAACTGTTTTGATGATGTATTTATCATTTTTCTGTATATTGTTTAAAGGTTCCATGTATCTTTTTAGTTAGGTCCTATTTTTTTTATTTTTTTTTTTTTAAATAGCCCAGCTGTTTTCTACTTGAGTTAATACATAGGCCATTAAGGAACCATTCTGAAACTTTTTTCTGATAACTGTTATATGTGATTTGTTTCATGTGCAGAACTATGAAAATGCTTTTGCTGGTAAACTTATATTTTATAAGAAATGATCTTTGAGTTTTGTATTGTGTCACATTCATTATTCCATTAACAATGTAAAGACTGAATAATCCTTTCATTGATATCATTATTTTGTCACTAAATATTATCCAAAACTAAAAAAAACAAAAGTTTACTACTTCTACAAATATGGAGTCATTAAGAAAGAAATATCTCCGTAGTAAATATGATAAAATATTTAATTTAAATTTTTTCATTGAAAATTTGTTCATATTAATTGATTTCTAGCCCATTCTCCATGTTCTCCACGTGTTTTAATGTTAATTTTTAATTTTTTTGTAGGACATCTTGTGAATAGTCTTGCATTAGATAAATATTTAATGTTTTTCATATGATTTTATTCCTTCACTTTCCTGACTTATAAAAAAAACGTCTAGTTGTTGGTCAATTTGATTTGTTTGTATTAATTTTACATCAATTTTGTAACTTTTTCTTCTTATGGTTAGTTTACCAGCTGGTGTTCACTTTCATTAACTTGTTTCTATTCGATTTCACCTACAATTTCATTTATTTCAGTTTGTGTTTTGTCACACTTTTTTAATAACATAGGAATTTAACGTTTTTTAATTTAACATCTTTTTATTTATTTTAAAAATAAATTTTATTCAATGAAATTTATAAATTAAATTCTTTTTAATGTTAATTATACAAATGATTCTCCATTATGACTAGCCTTAAATTAAATAATTGGAAACAAAATTCTTGACTTCCTACAATTTTGGCATAAATTCTTTCATTGGGTATATTTTTAAATTTACAATTAGTAAGAAAATAAAAACATGTAATAAACTTTAATAAAGACATGATACTATCATGTTTATTTTTTGCTATTTTCGTTGGTTAACAATAATATGAATTAAGAAATATACAAAAAGTGACAATTATTTTAATATTTTCACCATATCGTCATATATGTATATATATATATACATATTTGTATAAATTGATAATTTTAATTCAATCATATTTTTATTACTTGTATTTTATTTGATAATAAGTGCATTCCTCTTATGTTTTTGATATATAAATGCTCTCTATTAGTAGACTGATATACTGTATGGATAAGAAGTAAGGACAATTATATATAATTATAATAATAATTCATTTTATTTGAAGTTGCATATTACATAACTGGTATTCATGTTTTGACATATGGTTTATTATATAGATCGTTTTAATTTTTGCTTCAATTTTGTACAGACCAGTATTTAATCAATGAACAATAATTTTTGAAAATGTAGTTTAGAATTAAATTTCGAGTGCATTATCTCGAGTAAGCCTAATCATTAATAAATTATTGTAATTGTACTCAACGTGTACCTGTACATAGGGTTTCCGATACAATATTTTTTTATAACTTATTTTTTGTAAGAGACAATAGCATAATAACTAGATTTTGTTACTTTCATTACACTGTAATGTGAATAGGCAGTGATAACTAAAACAGTTATTTCCGAATGTTTCTGAATGAAAGTATGTGGAAAAGTAGTACTTATTGAATGTCATGTCAAAAGCATAGTGTATTGTATAATTAAATTTTTTATAAAACGATTATTAAATTCAAAGTTTTCATACATTAGTATACATTTTTGAATGTAAGAATGATAGAAATAGGTATTATCTGATATATAGTGTGGCTCATAACATTAATTTATAAGTAAAATATATACATTTCTGTATATATGTATGAACACATGTACGATTAACTGTAATATATAAAAAACAGAAAATAAACAATATTTCTTTTATAAATATTGTAATGCAGTACTAATATATTTTGTTTAAATAGGTAAATATGTAATAAAAATATAATTGTATATATATATATTTGTGAATGAATGTATATATAAATATATACATAAGTACATGCATACACGTGCACAATGACAAATACAATTTGAATTTAGGTCTTGAAATAACTGTTTTTGTTGATAATTGTATATAAATATAACATTTCAAAAATGATTATTTAATTGTTTTAAATTAATATATTAATCATTTAGTAGTTTTGATTTAAATTTTTAAATTTTTGAGAAACTATTTTAACTGAAATTGTAAATATTTAAAATTTGTATATCTGTGAAAAAAATAAGAAAAACTTATTAAATGGAAAAATAGAAATTGTAAGCAATTCTTTTTGAAATGTTAGTATTATATATTTTTCATGTGCCATTTTTATGTTATAAAAACTTTTACTTGGCTCAAGGTATATTTTAAAAATGCTATACAAAATTACTTTCTGTCAGCACATTTTTTCAAACATGTTCATAGATTTTTTAGAAGAAAAAAGCACATAAATTTAATGAAAATTGAATTTGTCTCAAATTATGGGCTGTTACATAATAATGTTTCAATATACAGCTAACATATTTATAATTTCTGTAATGTATAATGAAAACAGTGTATTTAAACTTGAAAGAGCTGACAGGTTTTATTTAAAAAATAACATTCCAATTTTTAGTAAAGAATGATTGATAATTTTTTTTTAAAAAGACTAATGTTTTTTATTAAAAAAGTATAATTGATATTGACTTAATTTTACATGTCAATTTATATATAAATATATACATATATATATAATATATATACATGTAATTTTTTTATACAAAACATAATTTTCTTTAAATGAACTTGTAGATTTTTGTATGAAATGACAATTTTTTTATATTACTAATAAGTCTGTGATAGTTATTAAAGTGTAGATATTATTAAAAAAAATTATAGATTACACTCGCAAAAAATCGTTTTTCGATTTTCAATCAGTATTACTACGAGCAATAATTTTTTATTGAACAAAAATATAATTAATGATACGTTTTAATACTGCCAACTACTTAAGTGATTTGAAAACGATCTTTTGCTGAGTTATTCACGAACGTTAGCCGTTGTTTGTAATATTGTGAAATCAAGTGCCCATTTTTTGACTATTTGCAAACTATTAGTCGCTAGATTTTAGTACGGACGTTCGATGTGACTAGATGACGATTACTTTATCGGTGCTTTTTACACTTTCTCGATTTGTCACAATTAACAGAGGCTACTTTTAAGTTACTACTAAATCTTTAATGCGTATTATCAATTAAATTTTTTGTGAATAATTTATTTTTACCTTTTTTAAAACGACTTACGAATAACTTTTGTGCAATTATTTTACGTACTTAATATGAACATTCCTTAATTTTTTAATGATTTCAGTAATCACTATGTATTTTAAGATTATTGGGTTGTTAATTTTACTAGTATTGCTTATTAGATTGTAGTTTTTAATAATCCTGAAAATTATAAGTATATGATAAAAAGTAAATCTAAATTAGGATTCAATGTAATATTATTCACTATTTTCGCAATGAATAATATTTATAAAAACATAAAATTATATAATTACAGTAATTGAATATTATTGAACATACTATTTTTATATAAAACCATTAAGTATTAAAATCTTATTGATAGTGATAGTATTACAGACATGTATGGTCACAGACGTGTGTATTAGTGACATTTTGCTTTAATTCAGTATTTGCGCATGATTAAAATTAAACCATGATACAATTTCATTATAAGATTTTAATAAACATATACATAGTCACAAAATTGAAGGAGCACAAACAATAAAATAAGGTTCATTATTATTAAGTTTAGTTTAATTCTGAAAACAATATGAATAAATAATTTGATTTTTTTTTTAAAGAAAAAACTAAAAAGAAGTTTATAAAACAAAAATTTCTAATATAAAATTAAAGGCACAAAGTTTGGAATTAACAGAAGAAGATTAAATAAAAAAGTAAAATTTTTTCAATAATGTTAGAAAGTGCATTATTGCTAAATTTTTAAACATAATACCTTTTTCAGAATGGTAGTGTAGTGAAAGTGTATAGATTTTTAAGGTTTGTTTAAAAAAATAATTTGTTACCATTTAACATTTGCCATTTTTTTAACCCACCGATTTATTGTTTTTCATTTGTTAAGTTGTAAATGTCTGCTATTGCAGGTATACTTATATATTTTTTTAAAAAGACTAATTATAATTCATTATTCAAAAACGTATTTCAGATTGTTAACTCTCATTGAAATCATCAATTTTGGCACAATATTGTTCGCTCGATTTGAATTTAATCGGTAAGGTTATTCATTGTCAATTTTCTGTATTCATGAATGGTTCTTTGATTAACATTCTGTGTTGGTTACTTTCAAGTTTTTCTATAATACATAGGTATAAATCCTAATGCTTAGGTTATTAAACAATCCAATATTTAAGATAAATAGTGATTAGAAATATTTTGTGTATTTTCTGTATGTGATGAAATTGTAAGAAAATATTTGTTTTTCTTTTTTTTTATTGTCAACATTTGAAATAAAGTTTAGCAGTTTTTTATATTTGAATTTTTATTAAATTACCTTCTGGGTTTTATTTTCATAAAAAAAATATTTAATCTTATAGATTTTTTGGTAACCAAATACAAAATATATGTAAAAAAATATGTGTTTGTACCAAATAGGCATTTTTATTAAGTTCTTTGTTATTTCGAGTATTTTAATATAATAGATTAATATTATGTGTTGATATGAAAAATATGTAATATTTGTAATTTATGAGTGGGATAATTATAAACATGTTAAGAATTTGATTACAATTAGTAAGGTTATCCTTTTTTCATTTTGAAGCTATATACAAAATATGTAATCTCTGTACTATTTAAGAGAAGTTAGATTTTGAATTTTTAATATATGTATTCGTGTTATGAAAAAATATTAAATTGTTGGTGAAAATTGTTTCAGATTTATATGAAAAGAGGAAATTATTTGTAAAATTGCATTAATATTTTCTGCACCGTATAGAGAAATTATAATTCATCGAAATTTGATTTACTTCATTGTTCACAAGCTGCTAGGATCTGAAAAGATATCAACATTAAAGATAGCTGATAATGAAATTATTACAGGTTTCTAAATTTAACCAAATTTATCAAATTTTTATAAATTGTATAATTCATTCCTTAAATCTAGTATTATTTTCTATTTTTCCTACAATGTGCAAAGCAATTTATAAATCTACTCAATATAGATTTTGGGTTGTGGTATTTAATACTTTACAAAAATATGTTTAATATCTCATTTAGTAAAGCTAAATGTTAATTTTAGATAAATATAATACATATTTCCCTTAATGATTTGTATTATTAAGCAACTTTATTTAAATTTAAAAGTGTTTGTTTAGCTGAGTAAGTGAGGGCATTTTTACATTTGAATGTTTGTTTTAAGAAAAAAATAAAATTTTTGAATTCAATTTTACGGCATCTGCTATTATATTTATCATTTATAACTTCTTTTACCATTTACAAAGTGCATATTTTAACAAATTTCGAATATTTGATACTTTTATCTGATATTGTATCTCCAATAAGCCTTTAAAGATCAAGTTGAAAATATAATTACTAATGATTTGGAATTTTATTAATACGAATGCTTAGCAAAAATACGTTATTTATTTTTCGTGAAATGTTACTTAAGTCAATTATCTGATTTAGAAATTATATAATTAGTAACTGATGATAAAAATTAAGGTGTCTAAAAACACTAATTGAGAAAGTCTTCCATAATGTCAGAGTCGTGGTATCAGGAGTTAACCATAATTGTTTTTTTTTTTTTTTATTAGACTTCGAGTTGGTATAAGTTACTTTACTTTAAATTATCTGTTTTATTGTTTGTAACGTTTTGTGATTGATTGAATTATACTTACAATTAAACAGATGCATTTAAGTTATTATTATAAATATCTGAGGTATTCCATTTATCTTGGATCTATTCAAGATTTAACTTTTTCTGTTGCAAAGTTAAACGTTTTGTAATTGCAATCGAAAAAATGATATAGTATTTATTATTACGGAATAAATTGAATTGTTAGCATTAAAAATTGAACTAACTTCTATGCACTTAGTCCATCTTTTAACCCTTATACGATCCTCGGATGAATTTTCGCCCAATTTCATTTTTAACATACTATAACTAGCTAAAAATTCAAGTTACAACTTTGTGCTATTAGTTATTTATTTAAAACTATAATCACAGCTAATAAGGTTAAATATTAAATATATAAAATTATTCATATTTCAATATATGGAAAATTTACACTAGTGATCTTGGGGTGAACTTTCACCTGTAATATAATATTGTATGTTTATATATAAATAGAGTTCATTTATAAAACGTACATATATTGATGAGTCATGGTACATGACGAACAGAAGAAGATAATAAAGAACTGCAGAGAGTAGTGATATTTCCGAGAATGAAGAAAACATCGTACCCATTCCAGAAGTACCCTTAGAGACTACTTATAGATCAAAAGATAAGAAAGTTACATGGACAGATGTATTGAGCAATCACGGAAAGACGCGAGCTAAAAATATAATAAAGGATAAAGTAAGAATAACAGATTACCCTATCTCGAACCGGAAGTATTAAAGATGCTTTTGAATCATGCTTTACCCAATCTATACAAAAGATCGTTATTGACAATACGAATATATAGGGTCAGCGAGTATTTAGTAAAAATTGGAAAGACGTACATCATGTTACAATTCAAGCATATATTAGAATACTCATTTTAGCCATTATCTATAAGTTTCACGGATAATCTACTGATAACTTTTGGGATGACAGTAAGGATCGAGCAATATTTCGAGCCACTGTATCCAAGAAGTATTTTGAAATACTCACTAGAGTTATTTGTTTTGATGATAAAAGAGATCGATAGGAATGCCGAGCTCATGACAAATTGGCCGCTATCCGTGGTTTATGGAATAAGTAGGTAAATAACGTTCTCGCTTGCATATCCCATATAAAAATTTCACTGTAGATGAACAGCTAGTCGCGTTTCGAGGCCGATGTCCATTTAGGCAGTATATAACTGCGAAGTCTGCAAAATATGGAATAAAAATTTGGGCTCTATGCGATAGTAGAACAAATTTTTCCTGGAACATGTAAGTGTATGCAGGAAAAGGACCAGGCGAGGTATCAGAACGAAATCAAGGATAGGGAGTAGTATTTAAAATACCTAAAAGGTCGAAATATCACATGCGATATTTTTTTTACCACTTGTGATCTTGTTATAAAATTATTGAGGAAGAAAAATACGATCGTTGCTACGGTATGTTCCAACAAAATATTTTTACCAGTTTCCACAAAAGAATACATTCGCTGGCGACCAATATATCCGAGCAATTTTTACTTTACGGGTAAGGTAACTTTGGAATATGTTCCCAAAAAAAAATACAAAGATTCACATTTAATATTGATATGAGGAAGAGCCGTAAATACACAAAAATGTGTCTAATTTTTTAACGGTGTATTTATTTTATTATACATTTTATTATACAGAATAGAGTACTAGTATATAATAATTTGAAAGTTTAATATTAAATTCTGTTCGTTTTTTCCAATGGATAGTTTCATTTGAGTATAACTGATAATATTTCTTTTATTTAAAAAAATACTATGAATAGAAAAATGATTGTATAGGTTTTAACAGATGCAGAAAGGTATTTTGTTTTATAATAGAAACACTGAATAAAAATAATTATTATAAAATTGTCATTATCCCTACATTAATAAAACTGTTATTAAAATAATTAAAAGTAATTTGTATACTAGAAAATTAAAATGGTATAAATAGAATTATTTTAAATATGAATTGTATACTGTATCCTGTGCTGAAAATGAATAATATTTTATTATGCTTCTATTATTAATAATACATTATAAATTTATTCTTATTATATAGAAATTGTTCGTAGTTACATATTTACATTTTTTGTTTTAAAAAAATAATTTTTATATATTGGTGCATTAAATATTATTAAAGAGAATATCCGATTATTTATACTATTCAATATTCACAATAGTTCTTCAAATATCTGTAAGATGGAACTGTATTGCCTGTTTTGTTCGAGTCGAAGATGTGACGTCAGAAAATCTTTTTAATTGAATATTTTTGATGTTAAACTAATAAATTCTGATATTTTTGATTGATGTACATGCGTCAATATATATATATATATATATATATATATATATATATATATATATATATATATATATATGTGTGTGTGTGTGTGTGTGTGTGTGTGTTTTTAAGAAAAACGACAATTGTATATATAATATCAAAGTTTAATTCTCAATTTGAAATCAGTTCCTAAAAAAAGATTAAACAATACTTTGATGTCTATTTTGTTTATAATATGATTTTTTTTCGAATTGAAATCAATATGTAACTTCAAGTATATTTATTTCTAAATCAATTTAATTCTTTAATAATAATTGTATTACTTTATATATCTATATATATATATATATATATATATATATATATAGAGAGAGAGAGAGAGAAAGAGAGAGAGATATCTTGTAAATACTAGACATAATTTCTCCAAAAATATCAAATGGATCGAGAGAGATTTAAATATTTTTTCATATAGATCTAATCTTAATCGAATCATCTTTGAAATGAAAACAAGTGCAAGAAAGATGGTAACACGAAATGGAATGTTTATGAATAATTTACTACCTTTATCGCAAGTTTTTTGAACATTTTAGTTGGTATATGCAAGGTAGATAAGAATAAATTAAATCTTTTTTTTAATTTGTTAGAATAGAAAAATAAAAATATCAATACAAGTATACATTCTTTGCTGATTAGCTAGATGAACATGTGATTTTCAATGAAGGTCAAATCTTATTTCCCGTCTTAAATAAACTAATTTGTATCTGCAATGGTGCATTTATTGAAGTTTTATTGTCAATAATTATATTTACATAGATATAATATTAGAGAAATATTAAACATTACTTAATAACAGAAGACTGTAAGACTAATCCTAGGGGTTAAAATGGGGTAGTGCATGCGTACCACACGACGCCGACTTCAGTTAGCGTCGCATAGCCTCTCCTACCCAATTCCGACTCTCACCTCCAAGTGGTTAACCCTGGTAACCTGAGTAACCTCACTCAAGATCGGGTAATACCGATGGCGAGATGGGTCAGGACTAACGAGAGCGGGAGAATGGTCCTCCGAAAAGGGGGTTGGGCGTGGGGCTAACAACCCTACTTTGTAAAACAACAAATGTTACGAAACTTCAAAATAAGCCTCGGACATTGGGTGGATTTAACGGCAAACGATTACTATGCAGTGGAACTGTTGAAAGTAAGGAACTGGAGAAGTGTAGGACTGCCAAGCAGAGGGATGTCTGGAGGTAGAAAATTTAGGATGCCAAAGCTCGATTTCGGATGTAAAGCCATCGAAGAAGAATAAGAAGTAAGACTATCTTTTACAGTCAATTGTTTGCTCGTATATGTGTTTATTGAAATCTTTGTACACTTTAAATAGGATAGATAAAATGTTAAGTATATTTACTGTTACTCGATTTTATATTCGAAAAAAAATTAAAGTATTATTCGTATATTTTATATATATATATATATATATATATATATATATATATATATATATATATATATATACTTAACAAAAAGATGGTTGTGTACCTCACATGCCAAAATATCTTTGCAAAGACGAATATCGATAAATTATCAGCGAATTTTGTAATTGATGACCGGTATAAGTATATAAATACTATTTTTGTTTTTATTGAATTCCATTAATATTATCTTCAACTTTCAAGTACGGTGTTACCTTCACACAGGTAAGAAGTGTGCTGTTTTTGATAATTGAAATATAAATAACATTTTTAACTTATCAGTAAAATGAAACTTAAACTTAAATTTTAATCAGTACTTAAAAATCTATCCTTCATCAAGTCATCAATATTATTCTGATTTCCAAAACTTTCCAGAATTATAATATTTGTAGTCAGGGTCTTTTAGAAAAAAAATGCGAGGCTTGGGGCTACCGATATTTATAAGGCCCTTTAAAATTGAAATGTATGAGGAAGAAAATATAAAATGTTTATGCTTATTCAATGATATTTAATATTTATTCAAGTATACAAATTATTTAACAGAAGCTTTTCGCGCTTTAACAACAGCAAATTCTATTATTATTTCACAGTAATCTAAAATACGGGATATCTGGTAATTTATGTTTAGTGTTGCCAGTACATTTAGTCGCTCTTGACTCATTGTCGATCGTAAAAAGTTTTTAATCCTTTTCAGAACATTAAAAATGATCTTTCTCCTTCTGCTACACATACAGGCGTGGTTAAAAAAAATTCCAAGCGTAATTGTTGTATTAGGTAATATGTTTTGGGATCCCATATCGATAATTTCTTTAAATAATTCTACCGGTTTCGTGCTCAGTTCAAAATTGTATTTGTCACCACGCTTCAGCAGTATTATTTATTCTCCAATTTCTTCACTTATTTCATTTTCATATTCCTTTTGAAATAATTTTGCCTTTGAAACTTTATTTTCCTAATCCATTCCATTAAATTTCCATAAAAGTTCAAAAAAAAAAAATGCAACTAGAAGAAATGTCTGCAAATCTACGTCTAAGTTCATCTATTACTGATTTGACGATTTTGTCAAAAACGTTTATATGAAAATATTCTTCACCAGGTCTAATCTTTAATTCGGCGATTTATTTCACATTCTGTAATGATTTCATTTTTGGCTACAATTTTTTTTATATAAACAAGAACTGACTTCTAGATTTTTTAAAGTTCTTTTTTATCTTCAAGGTAAAAATTAAGGCCTCTAAAATTCCGAGGCTCGGGGAAGCTGCCCATCTAGACCCTCCTCTGATAGGATCTGTTTATAATTATACTATTATTAATGTTTTATTATTATTATTATTTGAATAGTGATCGAAGTGTGTGTATATATATATATATATATATATATATATATATATATATATATATATATATATATATATATATATATATATATGTAAACAACGAGTCACAATATCATTAGATTTTGAGAAATGTTATAAATTTTATTTATGAATGATAAGATTACATAATAATAATATAAAATGGTTTCATTTTAAAAATGAAAAAAACGAAATATAACCATTTTTGTATTGTAGATATCAAAACAGGATTAGTATACTTTCTTAATCACTTATTTAAAACTAAGGTAATTGAACTTAATTCTTCATTTCAAATTTCATTCGATATATTTTCTAATTAATAATTTCTGAATGTCTCTTTTCAAAATTGATAAAATTCTTACTGATTTCTTGAATGAATTTATTTTTGTATTATTTCATTCGTTTTTTACTTAGTTTACTGATTGCTTTCTTGTGGTATTGAATACAATCTGTATTTAATATCATAACTATTTCAGATCTGGTCAATTGGATTAAAATCTGGCCAGTAGAAAACTATCATTTCCAATATGGTTTTCAAATATAATGATATTTCTTTACTCTTTAATAAATAAAAATGTGCTGCGCTACAATAATTTCCACCTATAATTGACATAAATAATAAAAAAATCATATAGATTTTGTCCTGAAAAACAATACATATGTCAATGTTTTAATTTATTTATTTTTATTTACTTAGTGTCAAAGTTTAGACAAGCAAATTATTTTTTTTCGTAATTTTTATTTTCGAATAAAAGTTATTTTGTGTTCTTTTTGTTATATCCTTTTTATAATATTTTATGTGAACATATACAAGTAAAAGTATGTTTCTAGTGACTCATCTCTAAATTTTCTGGAATATTTCCACCTATAACAATAATTTTGTAAGTCAATATACATTATCTATGTTTAGTTTACGGATTAAAATTCATCAGCAAAATAAAAATGATTTAATGAATATATGTTTCGTTTATAGTATTATGCAAGTTTCGAATTAAATCTCGCTTCGAGTTGGAAGTTTACATTTCTTTATAAGTCAGTTTAATTCAATATTTGTGAATGTATAATATATATATATATATATATATATATATATATATATATATATATATACATATATTTACAGTGCCCACTAAAAGTTAGTTGAAATAAACACTTCTAAGTAAAATAATGTTTAATAGCTCGGTTTCTCATCACTGGCTTGTATAGTCATGATTTATAATTGCAAAGCGTCATTGTTTTTAAAAGGGTATTCCTTGAAATTCATATCGCTCACTTTACTAAACAATAAATAATATATTTACACTAGTCGCATTGAAGAAGGACGTATTTGTTTAGGTTTAATGCATTCTCGTAGATATTTTACAGTGAAGTAATATTTAATCTCCAAAAACATAATTATTGTTCATTATTACTAAATAAATGGCTCCTAGGCGAAAATTAACTATAGAAAAGATCAAAAGTTGTGAGTGAATATGGAAGAGTGAAAAAATACAGTGCGGTTGGAAAAATATTCAAAATTAGTGCCGAAGGAGTAAGGAAAATCATAAAAAAGAGCAGAGAAGTTTTGACCCTCGCAGATAAATCACGTTTAGAGCGACTTAGAGTCACTATTGTCATCGATGTTCGGCATATAATATGGTAGTGCAAAATTAATCTGAAAATTCTTGTAAGAGAAATTCGAGAGCTACTGGGTGAGGTAGGAACTTTCTGAAACCAATGCTAGGTTACGTCTTCATGATGCTAAATTGAGAGACCTTGTGGCCAGAAAGAAACATTTATTGACATCTACTTATAAAAAAAGAAGATTAGATTTTTTCAAAAAAATATGTTAGTAAACCAGTGGACTTTTGGAAACAAGTAATTTTTAGCGATGAGAGTAAGTTTGAAATGTTAGGAAATCGTCTACACTAAACAGTTCGGCGAAATAGCAGTAATAATGCTTACATTAACAAGTTCCTGCAACCAACAGTAAAATATGGAAGAGGAGGTGTCATGATGTAGGTAGATTACATATTATTAAAGGCAAAATGACAGCGCAAATTTACTCTAAAATTTTCAAAAAAATTTACACCAATCCTCTGAAATAATGGGATTGGACCTTTACTTTTCAACAGGACAACGACCCAAAGCATACGGTTAGAACAACTAAAGAATTTTTCACAAATAATCAAAGAAATGTATTTGAATGGCCATCGATGTTGCCCTACCTTAATCCTATTGAACATTTGCAGGACGAATTCGATCACAGGATCCTCACATCTTCATGATACAACAGTACTCAATTTAAAGACAAAATTTTGGAAACGTGGTCTAGTTTTCCTCTCAGTGCTTTACAAAACCTTATAGAATCAATGCTTTGAATGCTTAACACTGCTCGATAGAATAATACCGGCCATACAAAATATTAAAAAGTCAAAAAAACATACTTTGATATTTTACATTATTTTCTTTGTAATTTTCAACTGACTTTTGGCACTAGACGTGAAAGTAATTTTTGTATAATTTATGATTCGATTGAAGCATGATTGCTAATTCCTTAGCAAAATGACTATTATTAATTAAGGTTTAATGAAAAGTGTTTCATTTAAAGGAATTTTTATTTTTTCACCAAATTTTTCATTTTTAATGTAATTTTTTCATTTCAACTGACTTTCGAGGGGCACTGCATATATATATATATATATATATATATATATATATATATATATATATGCAGTTAATAATTGACTTATTTCTTTATTAATATTAAAAATATTTTTAAACTATAAATTATTAACAAAACTATTTATTAAAAATTCAAAAAGATCTATTTTTATTGCATTTAAGAAACATTTACAACTTTTATTTGTTGTTTTCAAATACGTTAATGATGATTCTTCTGTTAATATAATGTTTTTCGGAATTACATTTATGTCTTTAAGCGAGATAAGCGAATATATATATATATATATATATATACAATTGTATGTATATATCTGTATTTATGTATAGAGGAGAGAGAGAAGATGCTGGTAAAATAATAAACATTCAGTGCAGAAATCTTATGATTAATTAATATTTAGTAAGGTTCTTAATTGATGTACTGGACTGAAACAATTTTAAGTGTTTTTATTCCTTTTTTTCTTATAAGTATATAATCCTACACAAATTTTAAATGTAATTAGAATGATGTATTTGTGAGATGTAGTAGGATAATTACACGAATCGAAATATAATCCGAATATATGCACGGCTATCGGATAATTCGTTTGTAGTCTTTCGTTAAATACTCCACCGATTGCATATCTCATACCGAGCCGAGCATAGTGTGTATTTTGTTTGTTGTGAATGTATCGCCACCCATCGCGTCTTTCTTAGACCGCGACAATGCCGGCCGGTCGCTAAAACAAATGGTTGGTAAAACAGCGCAGCAGGGAGGCGCCACTGTGGCACCATAGCGCTATCTGCTGTCTACACTTTGTACCGTGGCAAAAAAGGCTGATGCATAAATACGATTTTAATGCTAAGAGGAATGTGTGTTTAAGTGTATTATATATATATATATATATATATATATATATATATATATATATATATATATATATATATATATATATATATATATATATATATATATATATATATATATATATATATGTACATACATATGTAAATAAACTTAAACTCTGTTCATTTCTTAATAACGGATATTTACTTACAAATTTTTCCATAAAATACAAAATATAATTGAACTAGCAGCTACGTACTTTTTGAATTCATGAATACCGAATGAAATAAAAAACAAATATTTTGTTCAATATTGTAACTGAATTGTTTGTAATTAAGACGCAGGAAAAATATTAGTATTATTATTGAAATAATTGTGAAACTTCGAAAAGTCATACGTACAAATAAACATACAAACACACGTACAAACATACAGGCTGAAGAAAAGAGAAGCCTCACCCAAGAAATTCAATGTTCAATGTTCAAAGAAATTCAATGATGGAGACTGTGATTTGGGATGCAGAAGGCATTCTCTTAATTGAATGCAAAGAAGTGTGTGTCAGCATAGCTGGAGAGAGCTGCGCGTTGAGTATTCGTCAACTTAAAGAAAGAAGAAGCCATTAAAGAAAGGAGAAGTCATTAAAGAAAGCAACGTGGACTATGGTCAAAGGGTGTTCTTCTTTTGCAAAATAATGCTCTGGCACACCGAAGACAGATTGCTGCTGCTGCGATGGCTACTATGACTGAGTGTGGCTTCCAAGCACTCAGCCATCCACCATATAGTCCAGATCTGGCCCCAAGCGACTACTTTTTATTCTCAAATCTGAAGTGAGACTTGAAGAGTAAAAAAATTCAAGGCGATGAAGAAATGAAGCCGGCTGTTTCAGAGAATTTTTCAAGCAAACCACAAGAATATTTTTTGAAGGTCTTGAAAAGCTCATTGAGCGTTTTAAAAATTGTATGAGTATTAAGTGGGATTATATGAGAAATAAAAAAAATCAGCTCAATCAGACTTTTCTTTTTTTCCGTGAACATGGCCTTGGCCTTTGGACCTCGGCTTGTATATATCGCTGACTAAGAATGATTGTGTTCAATCGACTGAGTACTCAGTACTCGTATGCTTAGTAAATATTTATACTTAATGATAGTGAACATAAAGCGACTGACCTGAACATGACATTTTTATAAATTTTAAGTGAACATAAAATTTTTCTGCTCAGAGTTTAGCAATCGCAATCTTTTTCTTTTTTAATACAGGTTAATAATGCATGTTTTAAAAGCAGATGTAGTTGATATTGTTATACGTTTATTCCCGATTAGTAAACAGAAGTTTTTCTGTTCTCTTTTTTAAGAAGAGTCGTCGCAAGTTTTTCTGTTGTCTTCTTTTGAAATAACAGTGCTATCGAGAATAAATAGATCCCACTACGTATATAAATATGTGTACATAAGAATTTTAAAAATTTCGCAATTATTTTAATGATAATACTGGCATTTCTCTCACGTCCAAGTCAAAAATACAGTGTAGCGGAACGAAACAAGAAAAAAAATCCGACCGAGAACATCAATATTACACTGTCTACATCGAAGTCTGTTTTCGCCTTACGTATCATTTAAATTATTTTTGATGCCACTGAATGGCCATTGTTAGTATTGTTATGCAAATTCGTATAAACGTTAATCAAAATGGCGGATATTCAACATACTCATGTCAGATAGATTCGAAGAAATGTCACTATGAAAATATACGTATTGTTTGAGCTGCAAAAACATGATTGATAAATTTTCAGAATCTAATCAAAATTCATACTTTTTTTGCACAATAGAGACCAGACAGAATTCGGCCATATACCGTTACATATAAATATGTATACAATAAGTGTGTATAACGCATTTTATATACAAGGGTATGTTATGTATATATATATATATATATATATATATATATATATATATATATATATATATGTGTGTGTGTGTGTATTATGTATAAAGACGAGTAACCTATATCTCAATGTGGGATACAATCAGCCCTCTGTTGAACGTATTATAAATCATCAGTGAAATTATGGAATCCCGTCGGCGGTTCAGTCGCGCTCTGTGCTGAGATTCACAATAAATTTCGTTATAAATGTTGTATATTTAGGTCGAATCATCTGTTATCATCGTTGATACGAGGGTTATTTTGTGGTAATGCCAATCATTTATAACACAAACAATCGGTGGTACATTTGCACATATGACCGTACACGTTCGGGATGTTGAATTGTTGTGAAATGTTGTGAAACCACAGACGAACCTCTGGGAAAAAATATAAATACCATTACATTTTTTTTTGAACTGTGGTTATCACTTGTGGTATTTTTGAACTAATTAACGCTTATTTTCATGATCGGGTACTTTTTTCGATATTACCTGTAAATATTTTGTATTTACCGGACAGATGTTGCCTGAAATACAAATCCCCGTTATTTGAATAGTTTTTTTTCGTGTTTTTGTGCACTGAAAAATATATTGTTCAAATATCTATCGTCAAATTTGGCTATATATTTAAACAATAATCGGGTATTTTCTGTATATTATCTAGGCAATTTTGTAAATAAATAAACGCATCATTTTTGTATTAAAAAAATAAATTTTTAAGTGTTGTAGCTTCAAAAATGTTTCAGATGCTCGTTATAGACTAGATTTTGGTAATTTAATATGATTTTCATGTTTGTTTGTGTCTTTTATGAGGAGTTTCAAACAAATATAATATGTTTTTAGAACTAGTTTTCAGTTTGTGTCATATCTGAGCGTTGTTCGTGGGTTGCTGAAGACATTGTTCGTTAAATTCACAGATCTTATTAAGCTACATCCAGATCAAAACGAATACTCTGAATGAAAACAATAATTATAAATGAATGAATAAAACAAGTCTGGTGTGGAGTTTACACACAATTAAAATATTATAAACGAATATTTGTTATTCTTGACGATGTCAATGCTGACAAATCTGATTATGAATGAAAACTTTGATCCAAAAACACAATTGTTGACCTGTACTTTCCGTATTTAAGAACGAACAAACAGCTTGAATATAACATCAAAGATTAGTATACGAGGGTCGTTTGATAAGTATGGTAAAAAGCAAGATAACACCGTTTTTTTTTTGTAAAATATCGAATTATTTATCAACATAGTCTCCATTAAGGACTGTATACTAGGTCTAGCGAGTCTACAAAATACTCATTGACGGCGGTGATGATACTCCGGACTTGGCGAAGCCAAGTCCGGAGAATGGGGTGGATAGGGAATCAATTCGAAGCCGAATTCGTGCAATTTTGCCATTTCAGCGGTCGATTTGTGGAACGGTGCGTTGTCTTGGTGAAAGAGTACTTTTTTGTGCGCCAATCTTGGTCGTTTTTATTTCAACTCTTCTTTCAAACGGTCCAATAATGTTACATAATAGGCTCCTGTTATCGGTTTTCCCTTCGTTAAGTAGTCGATCAGAATGAGTCCTAGAGAATCACAAAAAAACAGTGGCCATCATCTTCTCAGCCAACAAAACAGTCTTTTCATTCTTCGGTCCACTTTCACCAGTAATTGTCCACTGCTTTGACTGCTGCCTCAACTGAGGTATGTAGTGGTGGATCCATCTTTCATCCACTGTGACGAATCGACGCAAAAAGGCCTGTTCGTTTTTTTCTATTTTTGCGGTAACTGCTACAATGCTCGCTTCAAACATCTGTAGAACGTGAATAACGCGTCGTTCTGGCTGAAATTTCACTTATGCTAGTTTGAAAAGTGACACTTGATAGCCGTGACGCTTCTAAATAAATGGTGGTTCCATATAATAAAAAATTACTAAACTTATCAAACAACCGATGTATTAATATGATGCAAATGCTGACAAGGAAAACATTGAGAACATACAAATCGGCCTTTATGCGACTTTATAGGGCTTTCGACTTCTACTTAAAAAGAAAAATGCCTCGTCCTTTACAAACTGTGATGGTCGATCATGAATAGTTGTGATACTTGATTCTTCGCTCAACTGATGCAAAAAGATACGATACTGGAAAAATTTTCATCTGAGAAATCGAGCTTTTTTCCAAACAGTTAAGGTAAGAAGTGAAAGTTGCAACTTTGATAATTTTATAAAAAGTCGAACGGTCATCAGATAATTCGTCTATTCGTGGTATATCGTCCTAGAACTTTATATGTTACATCAGTTTCAGATTTTTTCTTAGTACATGAATAAAAAAAAATGTTTTCATAATTTGTTTAACGCTAACTGATGGATCCTTAAAGAAATATGCTGTTTTTTTTTCTTTGGCATATTTGAAGAAACTATGATTTTCATGTGAAATCGAAATAATACTGATAAACGTTCACTGGAGACATTTTTCTAGAAATATCACTTATATTATTTCTAAGTGCCAACATGTGTAAAATTACACTATGACAAATGTTTTGTCGATTGTATATCGTGAAAAAGTTGTTCGTAGTAATGTTTCGCATAGATATATTGAACCGCATGGAATTCATGAGATGAATATCTGCATAATCGGTTATTGTCGAGCATGCATTGTTTGGTTATTGAGGTAAGAGTTAAATATTGTATTGATGTAATTGTTCGAAATAGGGTTATAGAATTTAAATCTTTTTTACTTGTATATTCGAAAAAGGTTTAACCATGAATGACATTTGTTTATATGGTAAAAGATGAAGAGTGGGTTAATGAGTTAAGATATAATTAACAGGGGTCTAATATTGAACTGAATTTTAAGATAATGTTCTTGTTCGTTTATTAAAACTCTGCGCGTTAACTACATGAAATCTTTTCATTGGTGGATTCCGAAAAATGATTTACTTAGTGTGCAATTATTTGAAAATTTTTGATGAATTTATTTAGTCAAATAGTTGAATTTATAAGGAGAAAAATTACAGACTTTTTATAGATGTCAATATATATGTATATGTATATATTTATTCATGAGAAATCAGAATATATATATATAATAACAGAGAACCAAGGAATATATAAAGACCGAGAAAGAGACAAATGAACAGGTGAGATAAAGAAATTAAAAAAAAATTGGAAATCAGTAAATAAGAGAGGCATTCAATTATATAAAATGAAAAATCATGGAAGAGGCCTTTATCCAGCAGTGGATTGACAGAGGATGATGATATAATAACAGAAAAAACATTTTAATATTTTACTAGTCTCTTTTAAAAGCATTAAATAAAGCATAAAATTCCTGTACATTTTAAGGCTTTTTTGATTTTACTAGCTGTTTGAAGTGGCCCTAAACTGTTAGATGACTAACTTTTGTGTAAGCTCTCAAATTGTCGTGTTTGGTTCTGATTCAACTATCGCTTTTAGTTGGTCGTTATGAATTAAAGAAGGGTACCCGCGACCTTCTTCATCTTCAAGGCTTTCGTCCTCAGTACGAAATTTTTGGAACCACCATTACACCGTACGTTTCTTAACAGTACTTACATCAAAAGCGTCGTTTAGTTTACAAACAGTTTCTCCTGCTTTACCACCCGTTTCGAACTTATACAAAAATACTTTTATTTGCTCCTTTTTCATGTTTAATTCAATAGATTAATTTGAAGTAAAATTAATAATAAAACCAAAGTAGACGTTACCAAAATACAGACCGAAAAATTCACTTTAAAATGATATTAACATGAACACGATGAAATGACACTCATTGAAAAAATTACAGTCAGAATTCAGAGAACGACAACTGCAATTATTTTCTTACCAATCTAACAATTGTATTCTTTTAGGATTAATCAAATCACAATAATTATTTATATGATAATAACTTTTTATGTGTTATATTATAACTTGTTATTAGATGAAATAAGTTTTTTTCTAAAAAAATACAAACTTAAACAATTACTGCGTAATCAAAGATGGTGAATGTGAAATATGTAAACTTCTACTCGTGTTTTGTAGTCATTAGTCTAGTATTTAATTTATGTAAATCTCCAATTGTCATGTAACATGAGAAAAACATTTTACTTGTTTTTACATCTACAAAAATTAAAATAAAGTTTATTATTGGATTTTATTGTATTTTTTTTTTAAAATGAAAATGTATTAAAACTAGATACTTTTTTGATATTAAGCAAAGTAAGCAATTATTAAGTTTCATATTTGTACTTTTTCTCTTCTTCAACTATACTTTTTTGCAAAAAAAATGATTTTATTCACTAGAACATTTATACTTTGTCAAATGGAAACAGTCACGTAGAATGACTAAAGACGGACAGAGAGTTAATCTTTCAGTCGTTTCGATTTGTCAATAAATTATTTCGTGTTCTTCATTAATCCGTTTTTATACACCAGTCACGTTTTCTGACATTGCCACTTCCATCAAGCATGTGAATGTTGCTTATCATTTTTACAAGAATCGTTTCTATCATAAAATTGTGTAACATTAAATAGTTAAATATTATAAAATCTTTTTTTATATCTTTTAGACGACAAATTCAAACCCTTTAAAGAATTCACTAATTATATTTTTATTGAATTATTGACATTTTATTTTGTTAAGAAATAATTAAACTTATTTATTATATTTTCTTTAATTGAATCTTTCAATACTTTTAATTGAATATTATTATCAAATAATATATATATATATATATATATATATATATATATATTCCTATCTTCCTAGGTATTCCTATCTTCAAGAAATCAGTATTTAAAAGCTATTTAGTCGGAGAGGCTCATTTCAAATGTTTTATGCTCTCTTGAAATGGCAAAGCGGGTTATTGTTGATGAAGAGCTTTGCCAATACCTTTGTGCAAGCGACGAATCAAGTTTAGATTTATCCTGTTATAGTGAAGAAGAATATACTAATGAAGTCACAATTGATGATTTATCCGATAATGTACAAACAAATGTAACTTCGTAAGTACAGTGGTCATTCATCGGAAGCAAAAGAATTTTTTTTTAATTTTATTTCAGAAAATTAATCAATTAATTATTTAATTAAGAGATTCAGGTGACAAAATAACGGGAAACGAAGATAAATAAAAATGGTTTAATAATTGTTATAAAAATTAATGTTACTGCCACAATTAGAAAACGGCAAATGAACTTCTCCAGTCAAAGTTAATGCGTTAATAGTTTCATTGCATTGTATCGAAACAAAGATGACGTATATCCTCATCTTTTTTCTTGTATTGTGCATTTTATATACACATTTCATAGATATTTTGATTAAAAACATATACTATCTGTGTTAAATATGCGGTACGCATGCTTTGATATTCGTTTCATATTAGGTTATTGTGTAATCGGTGAATTGTGTGTGTCAGTGAATTGCCGGTGTATTGAAATTTACTTTTATCATATGTTGTGGAACTAAATGACGATTAATTTAGTAAAAACTATAAAGAATATACGAATGTGCAATCAGTTAGTACATTTATTAGTCCGTGTTTTTGTATTCGACTTAAATTAGGTTAAAGTCGACCACGTGGTGAATAATGTAAATGGTATATGCATGCGTTCAGTGATCGAGAAGGCAGGAATCAGTTATGTGTAATACAATTTAGGTATGTGTTTATTATAATAGTATTACTTTTTTAGTATAATTTAATATGAGTATATATTTTGTATAATAATAATATGTATATATATATATACATGCATATATATATATATATGCATGTACATAGAAATATTTTCTTCAAAAAACGTCATATATCACTTTATCAAACCTTAATTTTTTAAACAAAATAATTAATGTCGTATTATTTTAAAATGAAAATTACAAAATTACTTTTTTATATGCAATCAATTCTATTCATCTCTTATTTTTTTCTTATATTTGTTATTTTCGAGGGCTTCGTTTCGTTTTATTATTTCATTTAGTCTGTTTGGCATAATTTAGATATAAATTCGGGTCGTTTATTCTCTAGTTTTGTTTCGAGAGCTCTCTTGATATCTTTTTTGTTCAATGTTTTCTTATTTAATTTTTTGTTTTGAGTGTGAATGTTCTATAAGATTCATGGAATGGCAACAATAACTTTAGAATTTGTCTGAAAACGATTTTCTTATTAATTACAACTATTATGAGTGATTCTTTGTAGAAAAAAATATATTTAAAATAATGTATAAACGTTGTATAACAGTATTTTATTAAATATTGTCTGAGTATATAGCAATAATGTAGTGTAAAGAAATGTAATGATTATTAAATAAGGTATGCATTGATTGTATATTAAAATCAGTTAATAGTTTAGTTTCTGTACCAAAAACAAATTTCGATCAAATTATCTATACATGGGTGTATCTATACGTATGATATGTAGTCATAAATATTCAGTATATGACTATTTTCTTTTCGGAAGCAGGAGTTTCAGTATTTATTTTAGAAAATCTACCTTTTCGGAAGTAGTTTTAAATGGTTTTCCCTAAGACTTGCTTCCAGGACATTGCTAGGAAATGCAATGCATCGAGAATAGAAATCTTTTTTGCAATTACACTTACATCAGATAGATCTTAAATTTCAACTATAATTTCCGCACGAATTTGCCTGCGTTAATAAGTTCTTGAAGTTTGTATGATACTTTGGCTACATGGTTGAATTAACGATGTAGTGTTCAAAGATAAGAAGATCTAGTAAGAATTCTTACTATTTGTTCCTAAGTGTAATTATCAGAATTGATAATAATAGCCGAAGTTTGATTATAATAGGCGGGTTATTTTTAACTAATTTTAAATAGTGTTTTCGAACCGACCGATTATGATAACAGTAGCCGATTGATAACATTATCCGTGATTATAATGACCAGATTCCACTGTTTGTATATTTATATGATTTTTTCATGACTTGGAGATAATTGTTGTATTGTTTTCTTAAATTTTAAATTTACTATTTGGTTTTACATTAATGATTTTTACGACATCTGAAAGATTTTTTTCTTTTATTAGCCATCATATGAATTTATTGTTAGAAATGACTAATAAATAGAAAATTATATAGCATACACTGAAATTGTTTGGTTTATTTAAGTGTGGATTTAAATAATTATCTTAGAAGATATATATATATATATATATATATATATATATATATATATATATATATTAGGGGTATCGGAAAGTTTTCGTTTAGATGATACAGTGTTATTGGAGGAAATCAAAGCAAATCTAAAATGGAGAATTCAAAAGTTGTCTAATAGACTTCAGTGCCCCTGGTCAACAGTACAATAATATATGAAAAAAATTGGAACGGTCTGGAGAGAAGGTGTTTGGGAACCGCACGATCTTATTGAAGAAAACAAAATGGTTCGAATAAACACATGTAAATCATCCAAGATGAGGGTCTCCGCTGAACCTTTTTTAAAACGTATTGACACAGGTGACGAAAAATGGATCCTTTATGATAACAGAAAACGTAATAAACAATGGTTGTTACCAAATCAGAAAGTTAAACCATTTCCTAAGCCAAGTTTGACCATTCGAAAGATATTACTCTGTATTTGGTGGGATTATAAGAGAATCATTTATTATGAGTCGTTAAATCAGGAGTAAACTGTTAATTCTGATCTCTATTGTGAACATCTGGATCACTTGAATCCGAATTTAATCAGAAAACGACCAGAAACTGTAAATAGAGGTGGCGTAATTCTTCAACACGACAACGTACGATTGCATGCAGCATAGAAGACACGCGAAAAAAATTCTGAGGTTTGTTGGGAGATTCTACTGTACCCTCCCTACTTACCAGACACTGCATCCTCTGACTACCACTTATTTCGGTCACTGGAACATTTTTTAAGAAATAAGGCACATAGAGATGTGAACTATGTTAAAATGACCCTTGAACATTTTTTTTCCAAAAAGAACCGGGAATTTTATAAAACAGAGATATTTTCTTTTCCTGATAGATGGAAGAATGTGATAGATAATGATAGAAACTATATTATTCAATAAAGTACAAATTTTTCCTCTTAATTGGTTTTTATTTTAATATAAAAAAAAAAACGAAAAATCTTTCCGGTACTCCTAATATATATATATATATATATATATATATATATATTAAAAACATTAAGAAAAAAGAAATGTTCATTATGAAAAATAAATTCTTTCATAAATTGTTTAATAGTAGACAACGATTGTTATGTGGAAATTGGTCATTCTTTGATCTGTCGGTTATTCTTGTCATTATCTTGTCATTATTTTATCAATATATATATCATTTACACTTTGTGTTGATTTGCAAAGAATTGAATTCCTGAAAATTCAATTTTTCACCTTTCTTTTGTTAATGTTAATTTGGAGTTAGGTATGCATAAAAAAGTAAAGTAGAATAACTCGTGTTTTACTTTGGGTTTCCATATGATTAAAACTGATCAGAGACAAATACATTTAATTAAAACGTCGAATTAATTAACGAAATGTCTACGTCCGAGTGAAAAATCCGTGCTACAATCAGACCACCACCAGACGACTCTACTGTGTCCGATCACGACGAACGACCATTTTGTGAATCCCTGATTTGGAATTCCGATTGGATTGTGGCGCCACATCGAATAACTGGCATTCTTTTGTCAATCACCTGCCGAAATAGAGACGGTGCTATAAATTCATGATCCGAGTGTAAAAGAGTACGATGCATTGCGGTTACGGCCGCCGTCGATCCACTGCTGTGTTGTCGACATCATGTTAAGCGTGTTTCTTTTGTTTTAGACAAGCCTACTTACCACTTTTAAATAGTTGGATATGTAGGACGATATATAAAGGTACTTTTTTTTTCGGTGAGACGACGGTTTTAGGTACTGCGTCTAGCGTAACGTTATCTTTGTATTTTTGAGATGTTTTTGCGTTCCTGGTTTAGTTTATATACTCTTTTTGCAAACTATTTCGTTAAATTGATTATCGACTAATATATTAGAATTAGAACTTACACAACTCCATACATACACATAGGCACACACACGTATATATATATATATATATATATATATATATATAATATAAAAACTCGTATGAGAAGGGAAATATTTTATTTTTTATATGTATAATTATAAAAACATAAATCATAATTTTTGTTACTTTTTTTAAATTTTGACATAAAAAAATTGAATATTTCTTGTAGTATTATTATTATGTATTTGATATTGATTGTAGTATAATAGATTTTACTGGCAAATAAATCAAGAGTACACACAATTCATCTGCAATAACAGTAACACTAATCAGAAGGCATATTTTTTATGGGTGCCATTTCAATGTTTTTAATTTACTAAATTGTAAGGAATTATAATCTAAATTTTCCAAATTGAATGCAGTTAGGCATGTGTTATGATCAAATGTTACAGAATTTTTACTCGCAAGAAATTTGTCATCAATATTAAGAGGCATGTTCTGAAAACATTCCGTTTTATTTTATACTACTGTTAATCAACTAAAACTGAATGAACGTTTCAATTGCAATTAAAGAATTTTAGTTGATTTGATACAAGTCTGATTTGATTTAATTCTTGCCATTCAATTAGTGAATTATTTATGATTTTCTATAGTGTCAGTAAATGTTAAATGTTTGATTTACCTAGTCTATTTGAATGATATGAATTAGTAACATGTAAGTAAGGTTAATTGTACCCGGAAACTGTGTGTGACTTCTATTTGGTTTTATATACTAGTATTGTTAAAAAAATGATATGGACAGAATTAAGAAGAAGCCAAATAGCTCGGCCTCGTTTTCAGCAAATGTTTTTTGATGCTATTTTCATTTAGTCCATTTTTCTAATTTCACTACTGCATCATCGAGCTGTTGTTGTAGAGTAGAAAACGATTAAGTGTTTGAAAGTATATTCAGCTTTACTTAGGAACTCTAATTTTTGTGGTGAATTTTTGCTGCTACTTCTTTTATAGAGAAGTGAAATTCTTTCATTATTTTTGTGATTTGTTGTAGGTGCGTTAAATACTATTATCAAAAAGTAATTCTCATGTCATATCCGGTATTATATCTGATCCTTTGGAAATTTTTTCCGTACATGTACAGAAATGATCATCCAAAAACGTTTGATACCTATTTTCATAGTTGCTTGTGCTCCTATAAAAACAATCATGGTAAATGAGTTATTTAGTATAAATTTTTCATCTGGCGTTCATTTTAATCGAGCTAATAAAAATAGTAACGATTTTGGATTGATTAAGTTTTTTCTATAAAATTGATTATTAGTATATTTTTTTATTCGGTTTTCAGCTTTTAGTACCTTGTTCGTATACTTTTCTTTTATTATTCTTGTGAATTAGAGTTTTGAGTCTTCCCCATTTTTTAGGACATAACTAAACTTTTTATAATTTCATCCATCGAGCATTTTAATAATTAATCCTTATTATAGACAGAGCACTATTCAGAAATATTTTTCCAATCCATAATTTTTTAATGTTTTTGTAATGTGTTGTCAACATTTTCCAAGAAATCTATTTTTATTTAATAATAGTAATGCATTTTTTACGTTGACTTTCTATTATGAGTAACCACAAATCGGAATTTGCAAAAAAAATAAAAGTTAACGGATCTCAGGTATAAAGTCAGTCCTAGTTAGATATATTGTGACGTCAGCATTGATTTAACTTGAAATCAATTTGATGATAGCTCGAGTTATAGCGCCAGGGTTTGATCGTGTTTCAATCTTAGAGAAAATGTATTCAACTTCGTTTTCATAGACCTCATTTCGGATGTAATTTCTATCCTTGGACTTGTTTCCTTCTGATATACTTTTTCGAACAATAAATGTGAGTTGTAAGTGTTGAGAAATAATTTTTATCAGTTTTTTGTATCTATTCATTTGTAAGATCTTTGTTTATTTGCGTCTTCACTAGTGTGCCAGTAAAAATAACAAATTCTCTTTCACGATATTTATATTTAAGAGAAATTTATATGGAATGAGATATCTATCTCCATTATTATCTTGTATAAAAATGATTATGCTACTAAGACACAAAAATACTATAGAAATACTTTATTGAATAATACAAAAGTTTAAATTTCTTCTTATGAAAGGTATTTTTACATATGTAAACCTAGTTATAAAATTACATCCAAGTTGAGAAATTTTTACTTTTGACAATGAAATTCGGATATTTCACTGCTAAATAAATATATACAGTAGCACTGCGTTCCAATATGACAATTTTGAACTATGTGAGTGATCGGCAGCTATAGTAAATATAAATGTCAATTTTTTCTGACAGAAAAAAACATTGTAATAACCTAGTCGTATAACAACCATACCCTGTTTCTCCTATTTTTGAAGTTTATTGTTTTCATAAATTCAAAATCAAATATTTTGACCCACTCTTCTCGTAAATGAACGATATATACTTTTCAATCCAGTGAATTGTTTTGTAAAATGTCGTAAATTTTATTTTTTAGTATGAAAAAAATATAAACTAAATTTATTTTTTTTTGTATTTTGAACATTAAATGTTATCAGTTTAAATTTTAACACCATAAATCATTCCATTTGATTTTATTTACAAATAGAGAATGACAATATAGCACTTTACTGAGTTATTCGGTTAAGGAGTTCTTTTGTATGCATTTTTTTATTAAAAAGTATCTTACTTGCGTGTGTATAATCCAGTTATTAAAAAGGGACCTCACAACTAGAACAATTATAAAGTAGTCATACAGAAGTTCTAAAAAAAATTGGTTGTAATTTGGGAAGAATGAAAAAATAATTACTGGCTATCTTTACAAAAAAATGAAACGAGTATAGAGAAGTTATAAAAAAAATCCTAAACATTATATAGAGATATAAGTGTTCAAATAAAAGATCAACTGGGAATGAAAAAAAAAACATTCGGAAGATAAACTCGATCATTTTTCAATAACAGTCTGTTCAGCTGCAACATGACAAACGTTAATGAAATATTCGGAAAATTTCAAAGATTCAACATGTCTTTGAGACCTAAGAAGTAATTACACGTACTTTTTAACATCAGATGCAATCAATTACACAATCTTACATAAGCGAGGGTTGTGTCAGACAACATAAATGCGACTGTGTATAACAGAGTGGGATGTCAGCGACACGCAGGTTGAACAGTGTCTCTCGATGTGTTTGCGTTTGTGGCGCGAGGCACGTGCAACTTGAAAGATATCGAAACGGTAACATATAAACGTACAAGTAGGCAAACGAAACAAAAATCACATCGAGATAAAAATCTCAACGGCGGTAACTAAATGGCTGTTCTACCTGTCGTATCATGAGACAGGGGTGAGCGGTTCGACGAGTCATATGAGTTGATGAAGGAAACAAAAATACTCGATTTGTCTCTTCGATGGTGTTTGTTTTTTCATTTTATTTTAGAAAAAAATCTGATAAATGAAGGGCATGCCAGCAAACCTATTATAAAATGTGAATATTCAATATATTACGTGTAAAAATTAATTCGGTGCCTTTACATTTAATCAATCATAACTCTGTTTTAAATTAAAAATAGTACCTGTTCGTTTTCGGATTTGGAAGTGTCAAACTTTTAAAAACAAACTATATCTTTTTCAAACAATTGGAATAACCTCACAAGTGTGAACACGGCAGTGTTTGAAGAGCAACATATTAGACATTGTATACTTTTCGTATTCCAGTTAAAAAAAGTGCTGCCGAAACCTCGGGAATGATTTGTTCAGCTTTGGAGCAAGGTGTTGTGATGCATAAAATATGCAAACAGTGCTAAAATACGGGAATTATGACCTCATCGACTCAAAGCCGCTATATTTTTTTTGACAAGTGATTTGCCAGTCACTGAACAGATGGAGAAAACTTTTACAAAATAATGACAGATGTTTTCAGAATTGAAATGTATTCCATTTTTCCTTTAACATTCATTTTCTATAAAAGAGGCACAGAATTAATTTGTAGTATTTACGTTGTGTGTTATATGATTTTTAAGTTTTAAATCATAATCCGGCAAGTTTTTCATTTAATTCCATTTAAGTTTTAAGCTCTAATTATACATTAATATAATTGGAGCTTTTACAATAACTTGTCTCAGTAATTGTTATAATTTGATTTAGGAAACTAATAGTCGAAGTAAACTTTTTTGTAACTATTTGAATTTTTCTGTATATTATCTACTTCTACATTCTTTGGTATTTAGAGAAAAAAATCAACGTTATGTTGTAATTGAAATTATTTTTAACAAGAGTAAGGGTGATTATACCTTACTACTTCTCTCCCTCTCTCTATCTCTCTCTCTCTATATATATGTATATATATGCTATTATCCCATTATTTATTTAGATTATCTCGATTAAAATAAAATATAATATTAGTTTTTAAGAAACGAACGGTGTGAAAATGGACGTTAAAAAATTGAATAATTTGATATATTAGGATTAGAATTTATTAAAATTTGAATCTTTTAATACTTTAAATTGAGTTTTTTTTAAGTAGTCTATGTAAAGTTTGTCAATAATTCAATTTCTGAAACTAGTTTCTTCAATGATACTACGGATTTCTATAATCTATTTCTTTCACTAGGATTATAATCTTGTACTCTTACACTGAGCGAAATTTAATAATAATAAAATATATAATAAATAATATTAAAGTTTTGCACACAATTAATGAAATAGAGATCATAGAGCTTTGTACATGCGTATTGTGGGCTTTGAGTGGAGCTTAGTTGCATCAGGTTAAGATCTAGTAGACTGTACATAACGAGAATAAATATGCAGCTGTGTACCAACACTAAAGAACTAAGAATATAGAGAAAGTTTGCGAGTCTAACAATGTGATTATCTGTCGATCCTAAGATGTCGAATTGGCATCGATGGGGTGTTGCATCTTTTTATATATATATATATATATATATATATATATATATATATATATATATATATATATATATATATGAATGTATGTATATTATGTTTACAAATTAATTTTGTACTCTTCTTATAGAACATTAATGTTTACGGAAAAATGGACTACATTTTAAATCTCAAAATATTCCACATTTATATTTTTAAATATCAAAAATCTTGTATAAAATAACATAACTTTTACAACAAGAAAATCTAACTTTGAAAGGATAATCTACTGAAAAAATGTTATAATTTATTATATTTAATTAATCAAAAATATTTTTTATATTATTAATGTCAACAGTAATAAGGCAGGATAGCCATAGTTGCAGTACTTTTAACAGGGTTTTGAGAAATAGTGTGATAGTATAAAAAAACCTGTGCTCCGTATCTCTGGACATAATTACTTTTATTTCTTTTTCACATTGCACTCGCTTCTTGTTACAACATTCACCAGTATTCTTAGTTCTTTGACTGTTACTGTTAATGGGTTTAAGTCAGTGTGTTATCATTGAATTATTTATAACTGAAAATTGTCATTCACAGAGTTTCATAGTGCACGAAAAAAGTGATTACTGTCTGAACAGAACTACTATGTCACATTGGATATAAAATAATTATTTTAATCTTCTATAGAACTTTTGTATTAAACATGAAACTGGTTTTATATTTAATATGGGTTTATATTTTGATTCATTTATTTTAATGCGAATTTTTATTATTCAAGTTAAATCAAAGTCTTACTTATAAAATATTCATCACAGTAACACATAAGATATAGTTAAATACATATTAGGTAACAATTTAACGTACTAGACGCTACAGATTTAAAAAAAACCCTATTATAATATTTATTCTTAGACAAATTCAAGAAAATATTTATTTAAGCTCTATAAATTATACAGATTCCTTAAATCATAGTGTACGATTATATCTGATTTTTTTATATTAGACATCTCTCATTGTTCTGAATATAAATTTAATAATCATTCCAATTACCATATGTATACTTGAACGTAAGATAATTTTCTAACATAGAAAAAAAACAACTAAATCTGACGTGATAAAATTCAAACACTATTATTTAATCCAGATAGGTATAAATCGATTTATGCATAGGACGGATACACATGAAAAAATGCATACACATAAATCATAAAAAAAGCGAAACATTAATAAGGAAATAAAAAAATATACAGCATCGTTGCTAAAACAAACATCCAGGTAATAATATAACCTCAATCTATCATCAACTGGCGCTTGCAAGCCAATCGACTCGTCACGATTTCGTTGCGTTAGTAAGCACAACCCTATTATTGTGTTCACTTAATGACTGTGTTAAGGACTGAAGATCAGTTCTGACATGAATCAGTATTAGCTATACATAAGGCTAGAATATTTTTTTGTTATTAACCTTATATATATATATTCATTTTTGAAAATATGAAGTATTGTTTGAAAGATAAGAATAACGCATGTTAAATGCTTCTTAAATTCTATATTTAAAAACAGAAAATAAGTATAATTATATATATATATAACCTTTCTGTTTTCCGGATAAAATTATTATTTTCTCAAAAATTCTAGAAGAGCTACATGATTTAAAAATCAGATAAAACTATTTGAAATAAGTTTAAATTTGGACGAAAATATTAAGTTGGTAGAAGAATAATTACGGTTTAAAACCTTCAAATTCATATACATTTACAGTTTTTTTGATTTTCCTAGCTGATTTAAGTGGTCCAGAACTGTTGGATGACTAATGCTTAACTTTTGTGTAAATTATCGAATTTTTGTACATGGTTCTGATTCAAAAGTTGATCGTTATGAACTGAAGAAGGACACCTAAGATCTTCTTCATTTTCAAAGGCTCTCGTCCCCAGCACAAAATTCTTGGAACCATCAGTGCACTGTATGTTTCTTAACATAGACACATCAAAAGCATCGTTTAATTTACGAACAGTTTCTGCTGCTTTACCACCCGTTTTGAACTCATACAAAAAATCTGTTCTTATTTGCTTCTTTTCCATCTTTAATTCAATAGCCCAATTTGAAGCAAAATTAATAGTGAAACCAGTCGATCTTACCAAAATGTAGACCAAAAAATGCACTTTAAAATTATATTGACATGAATACAATGAAATTACATTTTCACAGAAAAAAATTAAGGATAGAATTCAGAAAACAAAAACCGCAATTATTTTCCTACCAACCTAATACAACAAAATTATTAACATTTATTAATTCAGTCAATAGATTTTAATTCAACGCTAGTATTTACTATTACTCATCAGTTATTATTAGTAAATATTAGAATTTTGATTTTATTTAACTAACAAGGAGAGGGCGCCAACGTGGGCAAGTCGAATCGCTCGAGGGTCGGTGGGATGGTATGTAGTGACTGCTAGTGATCGCAGTGGAAAAGATTTCGGACCAAAGTTTTCCAACTTCCTGTCTCTTCTGTGTGAGAGTCGACTCGCTACATCACATAAAATGCTGCATGTTTCACAAGAAAACCAGTATTTCATGTTCCCCTGTACTTGGCTCCGAATTTTTTTCCATTGCGATCAGAATTTGTTATTTCAAATTTACGTAGCTGCAGTCAATTTATTTCAATGTTCTCTTACGAATATAAAAATATACATGTATTTTTAAATGATAAAAAAATAAAAAGTAATAAAATTAGTGTCAAAACATTTTTGGGTGACATTGTTTTAGAAAAAAAAAAACAAAAATGTATTGAGAAAAGAAATTCTTATAATAATATAACATTTATATGATAAAACAAAAAAAATCGAAAAGAAGAATTGAATTCGAGAACTGTAGTGTTCCGACTATCGTACCTAACCAACTATGTTAAGTACTCATATACTACTCATATAGTTGCAGTACTCACTTCATATAGTTGCACGGAGACTAATTACACGATACTCATGGGTTGTCTTAAAACTTTGAGCCCTTTTTTCTCCCAAACGGCGTAAAAGTGCATCAAAGGTTTAAGGGAGCATAAATTAGGGGTCACTACCTACCAACCCACCGACCTTCGAGCGATTCGAGTTTCCTACTGTAAGGTATAAAAATTGGTAATGAAGTAATGCCCAATTATCAATTATTGAAAATTTTTGATCACATTCCATAGAAAATCTGATTTTTCTGTATCTTCATGCTTTGAAAATCAACCATGTTCAGAAGACTTCCAGCCATCAAGACAAGGCAGTTATTTGGATATTTAAAAAAAGATTCTGTTACACTAGCGAGACTTAACTAAAACTGAATTGGATTTGGACATCTTTGTCAGGTCTATACAACAAGTTGTAGACGTTGATTTATGATCGTACAGAAGCGTAAAAACCCATTTATTTCTTTGAAAAATAGGCGATCAAGGCTCGATTTTATGAATCTACACATTAATTGAACTGTTGCCAAATGAAAAACGGTGACATTTTCTGAAATTTAATTTGTAGCGTTCGGACGACTTAATACGTGTGTCGCTGCCAAAAGTGGCGAGATTTTATCAGCGTTATTTCAAAGGCGCAGTGAAGCATGATGGAGGTAGTGTTATGATTTGGAGATGTTTTTCTGGCCAGTGAATCGGTTCACTCTATAAGATAATTGACAGAATTGACTGGTTCACGTATCAATATATCTTTTAAGATGTTATTCCATCCCATACTGATGCAGAGATGCCATTAAAATGGATATTTTAACACGACAAGGCATACTTTTAAAAATTGGTTGTATTGAAATGGTCACTCCAATCCTCTGATGTTAACCCCACAGAAAATGTTTGCGATGCAGCTTATCGAATTCAGCGAGATAACTTCAATAATATGGAAACCATCTTCGCCCAAGCATTGACCTCTCGGAATACCGTCCCCTAGAATATAAAAAAAAAAACAATTTAGTAAAGTTCATGCCTTGTAGGTGTTTAACAGTTATAACAAATGTGGTTTTGTCACAAAATATCAAGTATAGATCTTTTTTCGTAACTCAAACATTCATATTGGTTATAGGTGCTATTGTTTTACTGCTGAGGAGTTATTTTATTCCCAATAAGCCATATTATTCCTAATTTTACGATATTTTTTAAACAATAAATTGAATTATTTGTTGTTTTTGTTTTATAACTGGTGTATATTCCTGTTAGAATAATTACAAAACTGAAATGTGTCCACAATTCACAACTTTATTTAACAAAACGTTAACAAAGACCATTACGTGCTTCAGTTTTGTCCGACACATAAATAACAATGAAGAATGATCAGTAATGATTTATTGAACATTTATAATTTTTTTATAGTTTGCAGAGTGGAAAAAGTATTCATTCATGACAGTGAATTCAGTCAGTGTCAGAACTTGGATTAATGTCAATATTTAAACATTTTCCCGGTAAAAGATAATATTTTCATAGATTTTGTATTTATTGAAAAAAAAACTGTAAAAATAGTTCTTATGAAAATGGTTCTGGCGTAATTTAGTGCCATTTTTAGCAATTGAAGTTATAAATTACAGTAAAAGATTGTATAATAAAGTGAAGTTGACTTTAAGTATTTGTTTTATTTGACTCTGTCGCCGGTGCATGATGTTATTAAATATTATTACAATAATCATTATTTACTGTTTTGGTTATAACTAATAGTCTTTATATATATATATATATATATATATATATATATATATATACCGACAGCGCATTCACATTAATTATGAAATAAATTTCATTATAAGGAAGACATTAAACAAATAGATTCGATATCTTAATTAGGAGAGAAATCGAACGATCCAATTCGATACGCGGCCATGTATTATGGATACCATAATATGTATATAATGTACGTGTATCGGTCAGATATCTGTGATATCGTTTCTCAATGAACTTATTTCGTTATTTCTCAGCGTCAAACAAATTTACCACGCTATAGAACAATAATTGGCTTGTTATGACAGAGCCGTACACACGAGAGTAAGATTCAGCCACTGTTGGGCGGGGGCGGGTCTCGTAGACCCTGAGGTCAGACCTCCCGGTTCGCTTCGTCTGTCATAACCCGATATTATAAAACTATAAAACGATCTTCTTCAAAACGAGCTTATACTTTGCTCGTGCTCGTCACGATTAACTGTTCTATGGATGTTAACACAAGGATGTAATATATTTAATACACTTACACACACACATATATATATATATACATATATATACATATATATATATATATATATATATATATATATATATATATAAGCAATGTACTTTAAAATAAAATCAGGTAAAATTCGTTTCTGATTTAATATAAAGATAAATGTTGAAAATAAAAAAAATATTTTTATATTTTTTGAAAGTAACTTTAGATAAGAGTTCTTTTATTGTTTCGATTACTAATTCAGATTTTATTTTTTAAATTGTTATTTGTTATATTTAAATTCATATTTTTTAAAATTATCATTATTACTATTTATATTAGTAATATTTTTGTTCAAATGTTATGCAAGTGTCTGTATAAGGCTTCTGTTCAAGTTTTTTTTGTATAAATTGATTTTGCGACCACACTGTTAAAAAACATTGAATTCAAACAAATTTCCAATCTAATTGCGTATATCCCGTTGTGAGCATCATTTAGTCATCCGTATGAATCTTAGTTTCACTCATATGAATTATTCTTCGATTTTAATAAAAAATAATATCGAAAATTCTTAACCGTCATAATTATAGTTTTCAGCACTGTGTCTTAAGTTCAGTTTTACAAATTAATTTTAATCCATCATAAACCACTCAAAATTCTTATCGATGAAGACAATTAATAATTGATTAGTGATTTTTCTGATTATTACTTCGGCCCATTTCGATGGCGATAGCATCATCCTCGTAGCGATAAGGTATAGAATTAATCACTTCAGGGAAACGAACTGATGTGGTGTGTTGTATATAACTTTTGTATGCGTTTCTAGGAACAAGATATAAATGAAAGTTGAGAATTGAATATAATCTGAAAAATTATTTTTTATAAAATAAGTCTCTAATTCATTTAAGAAACTTGTGATACTAAGAGAAACAATGGATGTTTGCATTCAGGATAAAAATACAATAAAATCATATCAATTAAGTCATTTGAGAGAAAGTTCTATCCTTGGATTAATTATATATATATATATATATTTAATTAATATATATATATATATATATATATATATATATATATATATAAAGTATATAACAACAGAAAGGGCTATGAGCAATACATTAGTAAAATGATTTTATTAAAAATATTATTTTATATAATAAATCTACATATTAAAGGAGAATATAGAGTTGGAAATATAGAGGAGCACATAGAGTAGGAATGTGAGAAAAATATAGAGAGGAGCATATAGAGTAGGAATAATAGCAAATTCTGGTACCTACATTTACTGTTATTTGAGGATTTCATTTGCAAGAGCGAAATACAAAATCTTTTCAAAATTTTAACCATTTAAACTTCTATTGGTTTGGGAATGACATTATTATACCTTGAGCATATTTTTATCATCCTGAAATAAAAGGGAACATATAACTCAATATTTTTTAGTTGTATTTTCCCTTTTTTAAATTTAAAACGTGAATATAAGTTAGTCAGTTTCCACGGTTATGGAAATGATACTCACAAGTGTCAGCAATTATACATATATACGTATGTTCTGAAACTTAATTTACTATTATTTAAGCATATCGTTTGTAAAAAAGAAAACAAAATCAAAAAATCAAGTATGAAACCTTTTTTCATTGCCTTTATTAATTTTTCTCTAAGATGTCTTTAATGCATATTACTGAAACTATTGAAAATGATTTGAATCAACTTATTTTGTAGTACAAGGGCTAATTACTTAATTCGCTGAATGAGCCTAAAAAATTCTTGATATGATAAACCCGTGACAGTTTTTGTGTTGAAAATGTCCCTATTTTGAAGTTTATGCACAACCCTTCTTTCATTGTGTTATCTAAGCTTCATGAAATCTGTTGTTTTTGATGTTATGCAGAACTGTCGTGATTTTGCGAAAGTCTTCATTAGATCCAAAACGTTTCCATTTTTTGATCTGTAAAAACGCTAAGAGATCATAAGGTGTGCGGTATGGGTAATATAGAGGATGTAGCAAGAACTCTACTATATTTTTTTAATAACAGATTATACTAATTTGAATATGTTGGGTCTTGTGTTATCGTTATGAATCCACGTCGCTCCACAAAGTTCCGGGTATTTTTTGCGAATGTTGCGTCAAAGATTCTCATTGAGAATTTTGGAATAGATCTCTTTGTTCATTGCTGTTCTATATGCTATTAAATGAGTTAAAAGAATGCCAATCACATCAAAACAACGAAATAAGCACCATTTGCTTATTGGTCGACCGAATTATTCGAAATTTCATCTGTGACGGATTATCGTTCTCTTCCGAGTCGTTTATACCAATTGAATACTGCAGTTTTACTTAGATATTTATATTCTCTCACCTCCACCTCACCATAAGCGTTATTATAAATCTGAATGGTTTGGAAGCTCTTAAACCACGGTAAATACAATAATAAAAATCATAACTGCTACTTTTGCTATATATCATTCATGGAACAACGGCATCAACTAGCATACCGACGCCACAATAGTTTCTGTAGCCACTAGACGTGGAATAATGAGCAAACAATACGTAAGTCAATCCAATAAGGCCAAATAAATCATCTCTAGCTGTTGGAATTCGAATATCAGGCGATTCGAATATCAAAAAGTTTGTTCCGGTAATATGAATCCCGACAATGAGCCTTGAGGAAGGCTCAAAACCATTGTGAACGAAAAACATTTGAGAGCCATGGTAGAAGCTAATCCACGTACAACAGTTCGAGCTCTCGCATGTGATTTAAGTGTTAATGTTATGACTGTTTCTCGTCACCTCGCTGCAATAGGAAAGGTGAAAAAGCTGGATAAGTGGGTGCCGCACGAATTGACAGATTGTCAGAAACTGAGACGCTTAAAGGTGCGTTCTTTATTGATGATTCGAAATGATAAAACGCCATTTTTGGATCGAATCATTACTTATGATGAAAGGTGGATTCTGTATGATAACAGAAAAAGATCTGGACAATGGTTAAATTCAAATGGAGCTCCAGGACACGCATCCAAGCCGTCATTACACCAAAAAAAACTTATGGTTACTGTCTGGTGGACAAATAAAGGAATAATCCAATAATATTTAAAACTAGGCGAAGCAATTACAGCTGATTCATATTGTCACGAAATCGACAACATTAATGTAAAATTAGAAAAAAACAGCCAATTTTAATTAATAGATCTGGGCCAATACTATTGCAAGACAATGCTCGACCACACGCATCTCGAATCACAATTTCCAAATTAAATTCATTAAATTATGAAATTTTACCGCATCCCCCTTATTCATCAGATCTTTCACCGACAGACTATTATCTTTTTCACCACTTGGAATATTATTTATGAAATAAAAAATTCCGAAACCAAACAGAAGTGATTCAAGGATTCGAAGACTTTATAAGATCTAAAAATGTCGATTTTTATAAAAAATGGGATAAACAACCTAAGTTCTCGTTGGCAAAAGACCAATGAAGCTGATGGAGCTTATTGTGATTAAATATATTTTTCTGTTAAAAATATTGCTTTTTAATTCTCATCTACAAATTCCGCAATTTCATATGTTACACCCTAATATATATATATATATATATATGTATGTATAATATAAATGTGTTTCTTGGCGAATACCCGTTACATGTCTGCTATTTTATTAGGGTTGTCTGTGAACACTGTTTCCCGAAATATTAATGATATTACACTGTCATTGTTTTCGAAAAACAAATAAATTTCATGTTATGATGACGCAACAGATGACGAGTCGTAGATGTTGATTCGACCGAGGGCGCCAGGCCATCGTAGGCGTTCACATTGGTAACCGACTAACTAGCAGGCCATCCCGTGACGCAGGGATATTAGAAACGCTACCATATTATTTTCTTGTTATACGTTTGGCGTGCGTGGTTTGGGACAACGTGTTGAAACGAATTCTTGACCGTAATTTTTGACAGATATCGTAAATTTTCGTGGCGAATTTTTATATTCTCGTCCGTTTCGTACGGACTTAACGTTTTATTTCTATCGTATGATTTATTGGACACGTCTGAGTATGCACCGGATGAGTAATATCTGTGGGAATTGTTATTGGTTTGTATAAATCAGTTATGCGCTCGGAGATCGGTATTAATTGAATTCGTTGTATTGTTTCTTCTCATTTCTTTTTTTATTTGAGACTTGGATCCTTAAGATTTGCAATTTGTGTTTGTTATGAGCATTTATTAAACAGAGTCTAAAATAAATCCGTATTTTGTTCGTATATATCTAGGGGTGGGCCTTTTCTTCAATAATAAGTGTCATATATAAATACTTTTTATACATTTTTGAATGTTCAAGAGCCACTGAAAATATTATTTTAAAATTGTATTTTTAAATAATAAAAAATACAACTATATAGTTGCCCTACTCACCAAAGCAGAATATGTTTAATCTCTACTTGTTGAAGACTTTGTTTGAGTTTTCATTTTTGCAGTTAATAGTTTAAAACCTGGCTATAGATTACCACTATAGATTATTAATATAAAAGTTTAAGAAAAATGGCAATGAAACTCACTATTGTTTCAGGAACCGCACAGAGTAGCTTTGGGAGCCTCAGTTTACCCACCGTTGGTGTATATATATATATATATATATATATATATATATATATATATATATATATATATATAAGTTGTATAGATTAATTCGGTGACTTTTTATAGGAAAATAAATATATGTCAATTCTTGAATATTTCAATTCTTTGCTCCATCTGTTGAGTAACTAACGAATCCCTTGACGAAGAGAGTCAGTTGCTTTGAGTCAATGACATTTTCGAACCTCCTCTACTGTTGTAGTATTTTTTTTTCATATTTTATGCATCACAACACCTTCGCTCAAAGCTGCACAAGTCATTACCGCTGCTTCGGAAGCATTTTTTCAACTGGAATGCAAAAAGTATGCAATGTCTGATATGCTGCTTTTCGGACAACATCGTGTTCACTAGTTTTATGAGGTTAAACTGCTTGTTTAACATATACAGTGATCAGATATATAGTGTTTTTAAATGTTAGGCTTGATACTTCAGAATCTCAAAACGATGAAAAAATATTTTAATTTAAAACATACTTATGATTGATTCAGTTGTAGCCACAGAATTAATTTGTACACCTAATATATATATATATATATATATATAGTAATTATTTTTTTCAAATTTATGTAATTATATCTTAAATTAAAATGTGTAAATTTTTTATTAATGAAAGTATTTTATACAATAAGTAGTTTATATTTTTGCAGTTAATTTAAAATAATCTGTTTAAATATAAGAAAAATGTACGAAATAAAATTATTTCTTTAGTAACAGAATCAAAATTATTTATGTAAAATGACAATCTCATAATTAGTTCTGGCACTGTGATTGAATTCACTTTGACGAATGAGTTCCTTTTTCAGTTCGTGAACCATATTTTTTAAGGTCAGAAATATCCAATAAATCATTATTGATCGGTTTTGATTCATTTTCAATAAATCATTATTGCTTATGGATTTCGATGACGATGCCATTATCTTCAGTGTATATATATATATATATATATATATACAGTTAAGTATGTTTTTATGCTTATCTTTTTAATATGATTTTGTAGTTATGCAGTGCATATTTCATTCAAACTCGGGGTTTCCCCGTTCTCTCTCTCTCTCTCTCTCTCTATATATATATATATATATATACTCCACGTTGTTCAAAAAAAATGAAATTGAAATTATTATTTTTTTAAATTTATATTTTTTAATTACACATTTTCTATTTTGGACTGTTTAAATATTGTTGTATTTTTTATTGCTGGAATAAAACTACAAACTTTAAAAAATGCCTGCTGGAAAGCAACTTAGCCGGGATGTGTTGCAAACAGTGCAGCCATTAAAATATCGATATTATCAGCTGAAATCACTACTTTGGCATATTAAATTGGTGAAGAAGGTTTTGATACTCTTACACAGAATGATGTCGATGAATTGTTGTGGGTAATGCCTTAAATGACGAATGGCATAACTTTAGATATCGTCGAAGATCCAGAAAACAGTAGTGAAGCGGAGGAAAAACCTGTCACATTCACTGTAAACATAATTTGAGAAGGTCTTCAACTTTGCAATAAATAAGAAAATCATTTTCTTATTCATAACACAAATTCTGAACGAGCCTTCAAATTTCAACATGAGCTGAAGAATTGTATGTTTGGATATTGCAAACTGCATAAAAAATTAGTAAAATCATCATCGTAAAGTTTAATCACTGATTTCATTGGGAGAGGAAAAAAATCAACACAGAGCGAGAGTGAATTTGATGCTAATTCTGTTTGTGAAGAACCATTGTCTTTACCATGTAGACCTGATGCGCTGACTATCTCTTCTAGTGATGAAAGTGATTTCACACCGGTTCGTAAATGGTGCCGAACATTGCCAGATAGTGACGATAATTCTAAAAATATAAAAAGAATTATTATTTTCCAATGAAATTAAGTGAATCAAGTTTTCAAACAAACTTATTTCAAGTTTTATACCAATTTCTTTTAGGTTTTCGAAGGAATTTCTTTAGGCATTCTTATTTTCCTGATTTTTCATACAAAAGTTTATTCGATTTTGGATGTATTTAACTCGTTGCTTTGATTTTATGCGGTTTTAGAAAATTATGAAACGTATCCCTAATTTTTCAGCGTAAGTTATGTCTTTTTTGTGTCATTTTCTTATATGCTGTTTTCAGTGTAACGCATCTACCGCATTAAAAGAGAATTGACTGTATATATATATATATATATATATATATATACATATATAAATTTATATATATATATAAATTTTGTACATATAATTATATATACATATATATATATATATATATATATATATATATATATATATATACACACATATTATTAAGTAATAACAATTCTTCTATACACTTAAGTTGACTGTATGATTATTTTATTGATTCAGCTTATGTTTGTTTCATTTATATTTATAATGGATGTAAATTAAAAAAATCATTAGAATTAATGAAAAATACAGCATTAATAAAAACTTTTAATTGTATTTTGTAAGGGTTTGAATACTTATTGACTCTGTGTATTTTATAAATGTGTGTAATTTAAATTTGTCTTTCACATTTAAACGAAATCATCAATTCATAGAAGAACGAAATATATGTATTTCTCAAGTTAAATAACAAGATAATTGGTATATCCAACTGCTGTTAAAGAATTCAATTTTTAAACGCATTCGCCAAAAGAATATGTTCTTCAGGCAGAAATTAAAATTGCTACTAAAACAATGATAAATGACACGAACATCTTATAGAGGGTCGAAAATATGACATAACCCAAAATTAGTAAGAGGTAAAAACAAATGAAGGCGTGGTTTACACGTCAAACCGAAGACACAATTATGATGTGGTATTTACGTTTTTTTTTTATCTTCCTCGCACCGATCTTACCTAACTCGAACAGGTCTCTCTCTCTCCCTATTTCTAATATCTAATATATGAAGTTTTTCGAAATTTTCGAAAAAAATCCGTCGACGTCCTGCTGTGCATCCTTTTGTTTCATATTTTTCTCGAACATTTGTCTCGAAATGGTAAGAAGGTACGCTTCAGCAAACATCTTTCTAGTATCGTAAAAAATGATGTGCTTTCGACAAGGGTTTAATTTCGCTCATTTGTATGTGTCTGCCTGTGTGTATTTTTTCATCACTGACATCGCATGTACCGTGATGGTCCTGTCTCTTATTCCTTTCGACATTTGCCGCGTTGCGTTTTTATATTCGAATTACATTCGAGCACGCCATCGCGTTAAAAATTTTAAAGTGTCTTAAATCATTGCGAAAGGCGAAATATTTTTCAGGTTTGTAATTTTTCTTCATTAAACTCGGCACGATATGTTACTAGTTTCTTATTTATTTGCGCTTAGGCGCATTTCCTTTCCAGTATATGCTTTTTATTCTCTTCCTTCTTGCAGGTGCATTTTATATTTTATTTATTTGACTTTGTAACTTTATTATACAAAAATACATATTTATGGTAATTATCAAAATGACAATTTCAGAAAATAAATAAACTGTTTGTATACGTGTATATATATATATATATATAGTATGTTTTTCATACATTTTACATTAATATGGATATCTTTTATTCTTAAACTTTATTACATATCGTTAATGTTATATAGTTTATTTAATAGTAATTTCAAGTTATTATTATGAAATATGACTAAATATTATGACTAGTTTGAAATTTTTCTGACTCGAAATAAAATTAAACCTAATAAAACCGTTATTGTAACATGGTACCGACATGCAATTTAGTTTGATGCATTTTGATTTTAAATGTCAAGAAATTAAAGATTATAATGTTCCAACTAGAGAAATTTACAAATTCAATTTAAAATAAAAGAAATGCTTCTGTATCACGTGATATCATTGGTGTTTTTTTTTACATTTTATGTTATATGAGCAGGTCTAGTGCAAAAGGAGAATATTTCAGTATTTTTTTTTTAAAACAATGGTAGATAAATTATTTTTCAACAGTGATGCTTTCAACGCAAGTTACTTGAAACCAAAACCATTTTAAATCATATTAGTAAGTAATTTCAATGAGTAAGTTCACTCAGTGCAAATGTCTGATTTACAATGGAAATATATCAGTGCAGATGTATTGAATTTTCTTATTAAAAAAATGATAATTATGTTATACTCTACTCTCGAACACATGCCTTTTGACCTGTCATCAGTTAATAGCAATCCAAATTTTATTTGCATTTCTTTAGAAAAAACATTAACTCGTGTACTTTCAATCAGTGCATAGTTTTCAACAGTTTGAATATTTGTTTTCATTCGTACATGGCGTAATAAAAGATAACTTTATTCGGTTGGTTGGAAAATAATTTCCGTTTTTGTTCTGTGAATTCTAAGCTTAATTTTTTTTAATGAAAGTGTTATTTCATCGTACTCATATTTTAAAATCAATTTTCCGGTCTGTATTTTGGTAACATCGACTTTGATGTTATTGTTAATTTTGCTTCAAATCAGGCTAATGAATTAAATATGGTATGTAAAAGAAGCAAATAAGAGCAATTTTTTGTACGATTTCAAATGGATAGTAGAGCAGCAGAAACTGCTCATAAACTAAATGATACTTTTGGTATGGGTACTGTTTAGGAACGTGTACATTGCAATGGTAGTTCCATGAATTTCGTACTTAGGACGAGAGCTTTGAAGATGAAGAAGGTCGCGGGTGTCCTTCTTCAGTTCATAACGATTAACTGAAGGCGTTAGTTGACTTAAAACCTCGCAGAACAAGTCGAGAGCTTGCATAAAAGTTAATTAAGTGTTAACCATTCAACAGTTCTGAACCACTTAAAACAGCTAGGAAAATCAAAAATGATAAAAATGTATATGTATTTGAAGGTCATAAACTGCAATTATTTTTCTACCAACCTAATAAATTACATTAAGTAAAATATTACATTCTTGAATGCAATATTTGCATTTTCATTTCATTTTGCACAAATGAAATGAAGAATCATTAATAATACTTTCTATTTATTTTAAAATAATTTTTATTGATAATCAAGATAAATCACACTATTTAAATCAATATGTTCAACTAGTTTAAAATTGCATATTAATTTAGAAAACATACGTTATGTACGTTTTGTTTAGGTAGTGAAAGAGGAAGGACTTTCAGTTGAAACCCATACATCAAATGATATAAATATAATAAATATTCGGTGGCGTTTACTTTAAGTATGTAATTTTCTATTTAAACTAATTTAGTTGGTAGTTGTAGACTTTATAATAGTTAATATCCTGACAGAGAAACTAAACTCATTTACGAAAAGTCGCATGTAACGTGGTCGAATAAGTTTGAGACATATCTTTATAAATAATTCCGTACCGACTGAACAGGAAACGTTACCAATTACAAATCGAAAGTAATTACAGAACGACAAATGAGATCTTATTAAAAAACATTAAAAACGTCGTTCCGTCGTTCGGTATCGTTCTGCATTAATTACAATCAGAATAGCCGAAACGCAGCTGTTTATTGCGCAAACGGCGAGCCGCCATTTCGTTTATACGCAATAATTCGTTGCGATACGCAAATGGCGACCGACCTCGACTGCGGCTGCGATTCGACCCGTAATCTGCTGAATGGTCACGACCCGTGACGTCACACACGTTGTGCCGATGCGGTAGGTCTGCCGGTCGGCCGATAGATGGGCTCTAATTAGCGTTAATCATATCGAAGAGAGGTTATGTCATCGACAAAATGGTCGATGTTGTTGCGCGCGGGAAATGCTTGATTGTTGTCGATTGGTCGATTTGTCAATTCTTGTTTCTCTATCAGAATTAGTAAATTACCCGACCTTTTTTTTAATAAAGATGTAAATTGAAGTTAATTAGAACCAATTGATTAGTGTGCGAAGTGCATATGTCTTCTTAGTATTTGGTTATAATGTTACATGTTTCATGACGAAATAGGTATACACACTTTATATATATATATATATATATATATATATATATATATATATATATATATATATATATATATATATATATATAATAGCACTAGATAGAATTGTATATGGGAAAATGTATTGACAAACTTAAATTATAGTATATTAAAACGAAATATTAGAGAATTGAAAAATACATAGATTGAAAGTATCGATCTAGTTCATTTCTTGTAATAATTGTTTTTTTTTGTTCTACGTGATTTAACAGTGGGAAAAAATAAAATGGCGTAACTAGGATGTAAATGTATAAAAAAACTACAAGTCAAAAGAAATACAATACTTCAGCATTATAAACAAAATATATTATATTTTTATATCGTTATTATTTTTCATGAAAGTAGGTTTATGATTAGAAATGTGATTAAGTAATTCAGAAAGAGAGATTTTTTTAAGAAATAGTGTCTGATATAGTGAAACGTAAATTAGACAACAGGAAATTAAAAGTAACTATCATTAAAACTGATTAAAAAATTAATTTCTATCAGGAGTTCCGTACTTCTGTCTTCTATCATTCTTGTCTATGAAATTATATATATATATATATATATATATATATATATATATATATATATATGAAATATATTCATCTTACTACATGATTATTGATCATTTTCAATGGTTGCTTATATGCATCTCGTTATTCTATCATCTTAAGATCGTTAAGATATGATAAAATAGACTTGTTTGGACCAACATTGTTTTGACACTGGTGAAATTAATTTCCACAAATGAATTATTTTTTTCATCTCACAAACCACAAAACAGTTTCCTGATCAAAATGTTCAATCAATTATTACTGCTCATTTTTAATTATTACTTATACACATTTCGATAGTGATACCATTATTTCAGAGCACCAAGGTTCGTTGATATATAAAATTTAGTTTCTCAACTTTTCTTGCATATTTTCTTTTCTTTTATTTATTTTCCTGCTAATACATTTTCTAAATCTTAAGAAGTTTGTTCTTCAAACTGATTTGAGAGATTAATTCTCACATTAAAATCTCCTTCTGTATATAATATATAATCAGCATATTTTTCTATGTCAGTGCTTAGTATATTGTCTATCATACTTGTAAATTTACTAAACTCACATGCTTGATTAATGTATCTGTTGTACAGACAATAAAAATATCGTTTTTTATACATTTAAATTTTATTGCCAGCCACATATCATATTCTTCTTTTAATTCGAAACTGTCACTAAATTGATTTATTTTTTTACAAAAATAAAATATTAACACTCTTTTGCTTTTACTTCAGCTAGAGTTCATTTTTGATATTTTAAAATTAATCACGTTTCAGTTACTTAAAAAGATTTCCCACGTTTTATGTCTTATGTCATCCATGATTCACACAAACACAGTATTTCAGATTGAATTATATACGTCATGCATTCTTTATCCAAATATGAACTGTTTTTATATCCATTGATGTTCCAAAATATAATATTCACGTTCAGATTTGATTTGTCGGATTTAGTTTGTTGAAAAAACTTCAACATTGTGTTTTGACTGGATGAGAAATATTTTTTTTACTCTTCCAGGCATAATGCGTACTTATTCTCCCATTTATAATTGATTTTTGTTGTCTATTTTTTATAGAATAGCTTATCTCATCTTCATGTTCAGTTTGATATCCCAATTTTATTATTTTATCCTTTTCACAATTATATTATTATATTTTTTGTCCTTCAACTTTCAGAGTTGAGAAATTAATAGGCTCACATACACACACACACACACACATATATATATATATATATATATATATATATATACATACATTATAATGCTATACCAGACAGATCATTTTTTTTGTTTTAATATAAAAAATCTTAATTAGTATTAACGTATATAATTATAATTAACGTACATATACTCGTACATATGTGGATACTATGAATAATAATTACACTCAATAAATATCTTCATTACA
>CM068317.1:6095000-6107500 GCA_034766995.1 Acanthacorydalis orientalis | reverse complement strand
TTATGTTAAGGGTTGGCTAAGAAAAATGGAGTGTCAAGTACAAAAAAATGAACAATTCCTACATATTTTTTGTTTGAGTTTAACCGAGGTGTTAAGGCATCAGAGGCAACTCGAACCATTTAAGACGTTTACGGGGAGAACGCCATCGAGGAAAGTAGGGTGCAAAAATGGTTTTCTCGTTTCAAAGAGGTCCATTTTAACATGAATGATTCTCCACATTCAGGAAGGCCATTTGACTTTGATGAAAACTGTTTAAACGCTTCAATTCACTATGATCCACGTCAGTCAATACTGGGTAGGTTTATTACCAACAACTCCGTCGCGTTGGGGGTGAAATTCAAAATTTTGCAGCATAATAATGCCCACCCACATTCTGATTATATTACAAAAGCGATTATTCAAGAGCATGGTTGGGAGGTATATTAATGGTATAAATTTTTTATCATTATCTTTGATTCCTAGATAATTCGCTAGAAATAGAAAGCTGTTCAAGTCTTCTAATTATATTTTTCCTAGTTCTAATAGTGTTGTAGAATTTTTGATTAATTTACTGATTTTTCAAATTTATTTATAATATTGCGTTTCAATTGCTATTATTTCCAATATGATTTTTTAGATTTTTCATATTTGTGTTTCAAAAGTTAGAATTGTTTTTGGCATTGCTTCATATCTTTTTATTAAAATACACATTGGGATTTTTTAAGATACAAATAACTTTTCAAATACTATGTATTCCTCTTTGACTGTTATTTATCATATTTTTTTGGTGTAAATGCTACTTTCCTGTATTTTTGAAATACGCTCCAATATTTACATTTTCTTTTAATATTTCTATTTTTTATTCTTATAGTAATAATAACTAAATGTATTTTTTTGCAATTATAATTCCTTTTACTAAAGAATACAATTTTAGTTTTCTTTTCATTTATTTTTAAACTTTTAATATCATAGTATTCTTTCAGTCCTCCTTGCAAACCAATTATCGATGCTGAGAGTAACAGAGTGAGTTGTGTTGTCTGTATATAGAAATATTTTTATTTCTGTCATTCCATTAATGTTTTCTGCATAAATATCTATCCTGATAAAACAATCAAGCTATCGTTTATGGATACTGTAAACAGAATTGCTGTTAACTGGCAAACTTGTCAAAATCCATTATTATTTGAGATTATTTCAGTCATATAATTCCATCAGATCTTCAGTAAAAAGGATGTTCGATTATATATTTATTTTAAAAGTACCAATATTCTACTGAACAGTCAATGTGTACTTAGTTTCATCTATGATAACTGTCTATATATGGCATCAAAAACCTTTTTTTTAGATCAATGAACTCCACTCCTGTTGATTATGTTATCAATTAGATGATGATGAGGATATTTAGGGTTTAAGGACGCGTTGAAAACTAACCCTTATCGATTAGATAATTTAGTACTAATAGAATACACGAACATAATGTAGACTTGTTTTTTTTTAAAAAAAAAAATAAAAAGAATGTTTATTTAATTGATTATCAATTTTGATATTTGAATATAAACGTAATAGAACAAATAATATAAATGTATATGAAATAATCTCGTTAAAATTGTTCGAATATATTGACTAAATATCATTAAATGTCAGGAGGGTATTTTGGTTTCAAAATGATTAGATCAGATTTACGAATAAACTAATCGAATGGAAATCGTGTTGAGATTGAACCGTTTTTAATGCTAGAAAAAGGTTAAACGTGACAAATGCTTTCTGTATTTAACTAACGAAAAAGTCATTAAAAATATCGAAATGAACATAATATTTTAATAGTCGATTAGATTCACTTATAAATCGTTTATATATATATATATATATATATATATATATATATATAAAATATACTTTTATTATATAAATTTCTCTCACATAAATCATTCGTTCCGATTTACAGAGTTAGATATAAAAACGTACAGTTTATTGTATTCATTCCGTTCAGTAAACTATTTCCTGGAAACTTATTATTGAAAAACATACATCAGAAAAAAGTACCAATAATTTTCGAATTCCTAGATAGAAAAATAACGAAAAAACACCTGTTATGCCCTCGCTGACAAAATACACAAACTGAAAACCGGATACAGTTAGACTACGTGTGTTGTTTCTTTATAATGGCGAATCGGGATATGATTAATGTTTATCGACAGACGATAAAAACCTCGCAAGCGGCACGGCTGTACGTTATGCGTGCGGACGATAAGGTCGACGTTCGTCTGGCGTGGCCCTAGCTCTCACCGGGACATATAATATTATACGCTAAGTATAGGTTTGGTGGCAATGTTAGTTTTTCGAGAACGTGGCATGTTATTAAGTCTGTGGATATCATCGACTTAGTCTGCACCGGGCTTCGGTGTGTGGTTTGAGTTTTTTTTCGACGGTCTCACGTCATGAGATACGCACATATAAAACACATTACATACATACATACGTACTTGTCATTCTTTAAATCAGTTATTTGTTTGTTTGTTTGTTTGGCGTTTAAGGACTCATCCATAAATGATTGAGTGTTTAGAATGTTATCTTGAATGTTTTGAATCTCTCTCTCTTTTTCTCTCTCTGTCACTATATATATATATATATATATATATATATATATATACAATACTGTATAAATAAATAAATAAATATATATATATACAGTACTGTGAAAAAATAGCACCAACAGTTTTTTATATAGAAATTTTCAACAATAAATAAAACAAACTAACGTAATAAATTGATTTTTTTTAATATAAAAATTAATGACAGCAACTATAACGCTCTGTAATTATATTTTAGTACATATTTAATAAGGGGCCAATCTATGGGACCTTCAACAAGTTTTATTCGATTTGATAAAGGTTTTTTGTTCAATAATGGTATTTTTCTAGGACTTCTGCTCATTAAATTCATTTCGATAAGTCTTCTTTTTAAGTAGAGGTGTCTGCTTGTAAGTTTGGCTCTTTCTTAATTTCTGTTGATGTGGTTTTTCTTCGTCATTCTAAAAAAATCCTAAGAATTATATTCTAAGAATTATATTCTTAGAAAGTTATTGTCATATAAATAATTATTTTTGGTTAATCCTAAAAAAACAAAATTATTTGGTTGTTAGGAAAATAATTGCGGTTTTTGGTCTTTGAACTCTGACTTTGATTTTTTTCAATCAGTGTCATTTCATCGTGTTCATGTTAATATAATTTAATGAATTATATTAACATGAACACGAACAGGTATAATTTAATGATGGATTTTGGTAACATCGACTTTTGCTTTATTACTAATTTTGTTTCAAATTGGGCTATTGAATTAAAGATTGAAAAGAAACAAATAAGAGTAACTTTTTTGTATGAGTTCAAAACGGGCGGTAAAGCAGCAGAAATTGCTCGTAAACAAAACGATGCTTTTGGTATGGGTAGTGTTAAGGAACTTAAGATGAAATGGTGGTTCCAAAAACTTTCTGGTGGGACGAGAGACTTGAAGATGAAGAAGGAAGTGGATGTCCTTTTTCAGTACATAACGACCAACTGAAGATGTTGAAATTGAACTTTAAATTGAATCAATCATAACTCTGTTTTAAATTAAATTATTTTCTCGTTGTCTTAGGATTTTGAGATGACAATCTTAACATTTAAAAACGCTGGTATATATTTATCAAGCAGTTGGATTAACCTCACAAAACAGTACTTAACACAATGGCGTCCGAAAAGTAGCATATTAAGGATTGCATACTTTTCAGATTGCAGTTGAAAAAATGATGCCGAAACCAAAGGAATGATTTTTTTCAGGTTTGGGGGAAGGTTTTGTGACGTATAAACCATGTAAAAAAATGGCAAAGCAGTGGAAGAGGTTCGAAAATGTATTACGATTTCATTGACCTAAAGTTTCCATCTTTTTTAAACAAAGGATTTGTCAGTTACCTGAACAACCATTGCACTGTACGTTCCTTAACAGTACCCACACCAAAAGTATCGCTTAGTTCACAAGCAGTGTCTGCTGCTCATCACCCGTTTTGAACTCGTACAAAAAATGCTCTTATTTACTTTTGTCCTATCTTTAATCCAATAGCCCAATTTGAAGCAAAATTAATAATAAAATCAAAGTAGAGTTTACAAAAATACAGACCAAAAAATTCACTTTAAAATGATATTAACATGAACGATGAAATACCATCTTCATTGAAAAAAATAAGGTTAGAATTCAGAAAACAAATCGCAATTATTTTTCTACCAACCTCATAATTGGACGAATTCAAGCATTTCAACACAATAGAATTAAATAATAAAAATAAAAAATAGGCTGTCGGATAAACGTTCAGTAGTTTCAAGGATAAACTCTTCTCTTTCTTTATGTAACGACGAATTTTCAGTAGAATTTTAATTCGTTTAGTTTTTTGTTTGTAAATGTAAATAGAGAATCAGTGAAACCTGTGATGTTCGGCCCGAATTACCTGCGTTGTAGTCTAACAAGCTGTCGCTGTTGCAATAATGTGTTTGCCTCGTGTATTATTTTAACAGCTTAACAACTTTGGTGGTTTCATTCAACGCTGGCGATGGCAGCCCATGATAATGATGATGATTATGATGGTGTTTATACGTAGGCCTCACGGATTATTCCATCACTTAATGCAAACACCCAGTGTCTACTACGAAGTAGTGAATTAGACGCTGATGATTATATGTAAAATGAAACCTGCTTTTTTGCTGATCTATACTTACTTATTATTACTACGTTCGATTTTTTTACGTTTTCTTACTCATTCCTATTAGATAGATGTACGTGTGTGTGTGTTTTTTTTGCCTTGTACGTTTTCGAAGCGATAGATTTATTATTGAAATTTATTCATTCGCGTGTTGTTTATAATAGGCAATTGATAATTAACTCTCTTGACGCTTCGAAACTTGCCTGTTCGGATAGTACGTGGTAAAAAAACGGATATGTTTTTATAAAGTAGTTTAATTGAAATATTGGTTGTTGTCCCGAGGTAATCATTCAATGTAGATTTTAGACAATAATTATTATACGACACACGAAACGGTATTTTCAAAATGTACGCCGATCTTGTGTTTCTTCTTCCAAAAACTGCGTCTTTTTCAATTATACTAACTCAGTGAGTCAAAAAGGTTTTCATACACTTTATATTTTTATATATTTTTGTTTAAAAATAAAAATCCATGAATCCAATTTTGAAAACACTTTTGCCATATATACATATATATATATCAAAGAATATACTCATAAAAAAATTAAATTCAAATAAATCAAAAAACACAAAAAAATGAAAAACAAACAAGTTGCCTTAAATGAATATCAGTTTTCTTATAAAGAAAAACATTAAGATTTAAAGCTAATTCATATATTTTTCTAATTTTCAATATCCTATTGGGTACCCTGGTGACTTCACGACTGCTTCCAAACGACTTTTTATATTAAGAACTGTTTTTCTGTATCTTCTCCCATTATTTTCTCATATTCAATCAATAATGCAGTTTTCAGTGATTTTTTACAGCTTATTTAATCTTTTGGAAGGCATCGATTAAGTAAATCTCATAAATGTTCTATGGGATTTAAATCGTGTGACTGTGGGGGTGTATGGATTGCTCGGGGACCTTATAAAAACACCATTCTTTCAATATTAAAGAGCAGTGTTTTAGGTCATTATCTTACTGAAACAGAAATGTATTTGGATCCATTTTTTCAACACTCCTTACTAAATTTTCTTGCAAAATACATTAGTAACCATATTTGCCCATAGTTTGTTCAATAAACACCAAATTGAGGAGTGTATTATCGTCATTAATACACCCCTACATCATTACACTACCACTACCATGTTTTATAATTGGTATGATATTTTCCTTATTAAATTCTGTATTTGCTCTTCACCGTACTTTTACGTGTACGTTCGAACCAAAAATATTAAACTTACTCTCATCACTAAAAACTACATTTCTCCAAAATTCGTCTGATTGATTTTAATGCATTTCAGCAAACTTAACCCGCTTTAATTTATTTATATTCAAAACTAACGGGTTTTTCCTTGTCGAACGGCCATGAAAACCAGCCATGTGCAAGATATTCCTAATCGATTACGGATTCAATTATTTTCTTATTAATTCTTCCAATTATTGGCTTATTTTTGGTGATGAAGTCTTGGGATCTCGTTTCATTGTGTTGATCACAATTTGTTCTTCTTTGGAAGAAGATTTTCTAGCCCGGCCGAAATGTGATTTAGTTTTTATTGTGCCGACCAAAGCTTTTAATAATAGATGAATGTGTTTTCCCGACAATAGAACTGATTTCTCGAAGCGATTTTTTAAAATATATGTGAAGAATAAGCTTTTTTGTATCTACTGAAATTTCAGAACTTGGACCAATTTTCACATTAATTTTAATGAGGATAAATAAACTAATTGAATTAAAATACTATTATTTTTAAATTTTATCTTTTAGAATACTCGTATAACATTTAGAAAAAAACACTATGTAAAAGTTCAATCTTGTAACGCACTATAAAATTATACTGAACGAAAACATTTTTGACTTAAATATTGTACTGGATCATTTACTCAATTCGAGGGATTCCATGTTTCCATGAAAAAAAATTTTAAAAAGCACTTTGGAACTGCCTTTTACAAATATTGAAGAGATGATGTATAAAAGTTTTTCTTCAGATAATAACAAAAAAAAAGAAACTGTTAAAGGTTCCTGTTCAAACGTACAAGATGTACGAAAACTTTTTTGACTCACTGTATATCGGTTTGAATATAAATATGAAATATATTAATATATACGAAAACAAAATATGGGTCTAGTCTTGCTAATTATTGCCTCGAACCCGATATTTTGATTAGTATTTCATTATATTCTAATAATGTAGCGTCCAAAATGATCATTTTATATAACTTCATGACTGAGTTTCTTAATGAAAAGTGACATAGCTCGTAGCAGACCTGAACTCATGACTCATTAATCATTTACTTGACATACTAATCAGTAGACTATAACATTTATGCTATTAATATACATAGATTTAAAGTTTATTCCCTGTATACAATCATTTATTTCATAATAATAAGTAAAAGTAAATCTAATTAGTAAACAGTGAATAATCATTGAATTCTAATTTTATTCTATTCGAATAATAAATTGTAGAAATAATTATCTTTCCTTAATAATCACAAGTTGCGATTTTATATTTATTTTTTGAATTTCTATTATTACCAAGAGTTCATTACAACAACGCTTGCATATAATCTGGATCACCTTTCTTATTTCCTTTTAGATATGTCAAGCAATATCTCTAATTCATATTCAAGTCTATCATATTTATTTCTACATTTTATTATTATTATTTAATTTATTTGAATTGTTATTTAAATGTAATAAAATCATCGATTTCTTATTTATTTGCTTTTCATTATAGTAAAAGTTGATTCGGACATCGATTATAATACACACATATAGTAAGATTATATTTGATTACACAACATTAGTTATTCGTTCAATAGGTGTTAAAAATCATTCTGTGACTGTAAATTGAATCAATCATAACTAGGTTTCAAATTAAAATATTTTCTCGTCGTTTTAGGATTTTGAAATAATAAGTGAAAGTAAATATAATTAGTAAACAATCAATAATTATTGAATTTTAATTTTATTCTATTTGACTGATAAATTGTATAAATAATTTTATGTTTCTTTGATAATCACAAGTTGACATTTTATATTTATTTTTTAATTTCTATTATTACCAAGAGCATTATAAAAATGCTTGCATATAATCTGTATCAACTTTCTTATTTCGTTTTAGATATGTCAAGTAAAATTTCTAATTCATGTTCAACTTTATCACATTTATTTCTACATTCTATTATTATTATTTAATTTGTTTAAATTATTATTTAAATGTAATATATTCATGGATTTTTATTTATTTGTTTTTTATACTATTAAAAGTTTATTATAAATCAGTTATAACACACACATAGTATGAGATTATATTTTATTACACAACATTAGTTATTCATTGAATATATTAGGTGTAAAAATTCTCTGACTTTAAATTGAATCAATCATAACTAGGTTTCAAATTAAAATATTTTCTCGTCGTTTTAGGATTTTGAAATAATAAATGAAAGTAAATCTAATTAGTAAGCATTCAATAATCATTGAATTTTAATTTTATACTATTCGACTAATAAATTGCATAAATAATTTTATGTTTCTTTAATAATCACAAGTTGCAATTTTATATTTATTTTTTAAATTTCTATTATTACCAAGAGTATTATAACAACGCTTGCATATAATCTGTGTCAACTTTCTTATTTCTTTTTAGATATATCAAGTAATATCTTTAATTCATATTCTCAACTCGATCATATTTATTTCTACATTCTATTATTATTATTTAATTTATTTAAATTGTTATTTAAATGTAATATATTCGTTGATTTTTATTTATTTGTTTTTCATAATATTAAAAATTAATTATTAATCAGTTATAACACACACACACAGTGAGATTATATTTGATTACATAAAGTTAGTTATTCATTCAATATATTAGTTGTAAATATTAATTCTGTGCCTTTAAATTGAATCGTCATAACTTAGTTTTAAATTAAAATATTTTCTTATTGTTTTAGGATTTTAAAACGCCAACATTTAAAAATATTGTATATATTGACCTAGCTGTTGGCTTAACCTCACAAAACAGTAGTGAATACAATGGTGTTCGAAAAGTAGCATATTAAGCATTGCATACTTTTCATATTCTAGTTGAAAAAAATGTTATCAAAGCTATGGGAATGATTCGTTCAGCTTTGAGGAAAGATGTTGTGACTCATAAAACATGCAAAAAATGACAAAACAGTGGAAGAGGTCAGAAAATGTATTACGACTTCATCTACTCACAGTTGTCATCTCTTTTTCGACAAGGAATTTGTCAGTTACCCGACAGATAGAGCAAAGTTATATAAAATAATTGAGGATATTTTGAGGATTCAAATATATTACATTTTTCTATTAAAATTCTTTTCTATGAAAAAAGGCACCAAATTAAATTCCAGATCATATTTAAAGCGGGACATAATATTTTTTTAAAGTAATAGTCAAATATTGCATCCACATTATTAAATCATGACTAAATTAAATTCTGACCTATTTCAAAATGTTACAGAAAATTTATTACAAACTAATGTTTTTACGGTTTTATTTATATTTTTAATTATATATTGTTCAAATTTTTTATCACGATGATATGTTAAACACGTTGTGTACTTTTTATATTCATCATTTTTAAATGCAGATTTAACACAGTTTAAATTTAATAACTATGTATTTATAAATGACATTTTAAATATTAGATGTAGTCTTATTTTGTTGGATTTATTTGTACAAAAAAAGAAGAAAATGCGTATCAATGATAATAATTTGGAAACACAACTGTATTTTAAAACGAATGTATTTATATTTACAAATTAATAAATTCATTAGATTTACTCTGTATCTGCAACAATTGTACTTTGAAATGATGGGAAAGGAAGGATTAAGAGAAGACTAATAAATTGTTAATTTTATTGTCAACTTTTTGCAAAATATTTTATTGCATCATTTCTTGATTAAATTATGAGTCCATTTGTAGTAGTATATTTTGAGTAGTTTCTATATTTCTTTTTCATACAAATAAAAATAAAATATTCTAATCATTCTGTATATAAAAAATAATTCCTTTTTAAAATTTCCATAAAATATTTTTTTTTCGTGTAGGCCACCTTGCAATGCCACTTCCCTGATACACTCACAAAGTAGCACATTAACCAGTTTTGTGATTTGTTGATGGATATCGGGTAGTCTCTGTTCTGATTGGTTGACATCAGTCATATGTATGTAGTTTTCTCACGGTGTATAACAAAATAGGTGTAAACGATTTCAATGTAAAACTGTTGACATTTATTCAAAATAATATTTTCACTGACGCTTTAGATTAAAATATTGTTATTCATTTTAACATTGTATTTTGTTGTCAGTTTTTATAAAATTTTCCAATAAAAAAATACGAATTGCATTTGACGCAGATTATTTGTGAATATGATTTGTTAATCTTTTATTTGTTAGTGGAGAGCAAACATCAGCAAGAGGGAGGTAAAGTTCCCCAGAGGTCTATGAACGTAGCGAAAGGAAGAGCCCCCTGGTAATTAAAATAATTCAATAAATTTTTTTTAAAATACATTTGTATGAGAAAATACTAGTAATAATGAATTTATAGTAATATTTTATATTTAGTAATGTCTATTGTTATTAATTATTACTTGAATCATGTAAGGAATGCTATCGGTACATTTTTGTAATTATTTTTGAATTGATCATTGTGGGTCTAATGTCGAATAATACATTCTATTAACCAGCAGATGTTTTTAAAATTTTGTGCTTTAATAATTTTTATATTTTTTCGATACGATTCATATTTGGCGAATTGTAAGGCTGCTCTAACAAAAATATATTCCTTATTTGGCTAAGACTGTTTGATATAATATTTATAAGAGGTTTTGTATGTATATGCTTCGTTTATTTTTAATAAACTAATCATGAATTTGTAGCAATATTTGATCTTAAAATTGATTTACACGAGCGTTTTTGCTACTACAAAATGGGACTCCTTAGCTAGAAATATATTGGTCAATAAATACATTTATGCGGACTCTATGAATCGAGATAGTGACAATAATGTGGCTTCAGAATGAGAAAAAACATTATTGACACACGTTAATTCATATAGAGCTCATATAAACGTATGTATTAAATAATTTGTTTTTAATTATTTGGACTTAGAGCATTGGTCTCTCTTAGAGTATAGGTTTTTATTGATTTTGTCATATAATAGATTTATGATATGCAGGTTATTGAATCTCTTATCAATTATTGACTGACCAAATCATACCTTTTGAAGGATTGTTTATGCTTGTAATATCATAGTCATGATTATATTTCTCTGGTACTATTTTTCCATGTATTGATATTTCTGTGAATCTACTTCTATTATGATTTCGTCTATGTAACACATACCTGAAAGTCTGGTCAACATTAATGAAACATCTTTTTTAAGTAAAAGAAGTAGAAAAATATGAAAAGTAGAAACACATTACAATTAACTATGTTTCTCTCATCTGTTTTAAAGTGGTTATTGATTTTGTGTCATTTGAGTCGAATTTCTTGTTATTTTAATACTAATTTTGTTTTGTTCTTTGAATCGTACCAAACCTTTCGAATAATTCGGACTCATGGAAATGATTATTTTTCTTCATTTAATATTATACAATGTTAAAATATTTATTTTTTATATTATTTATAATCCCATTAGTTTATTTAAAAAATTTTTTTGAATTTTTCAAGTAATAATATTTTTTATTTCTTTTATATTTATTTTTAATGTAATAAATAATTATATATTTATACATTTAGGAATAGGGTTTGGGTTAGATTTAATATCATTTGGTTTAATTATATTAAGTTTTTGAATTATTGCTTTAATAGTTATAGCAAGAGAATCTATTTATAGGGGAAATAATAGAAATATTTTATATTTATTAAATTTAATTGGTTTAATATTAATGTTATTATGTAGATTTTCTGTTATAAATTTATTTATATATTATTTATTTTTTGAAAGAAGATTAATTTCAGTTTTATTTTTGGTTTATTATTATTTTTGAATATTGCTGAATTTAGTCCTTTAAGTCAAGAACTGAAAAGCAAAATAAAAATAAAAAAAGATGATATTTAAGTACAAACATGAAATAAATGTACGAATAAATGAATAAAAGAGAGGAAATAAATCTATAATTAACAAAATAAAATAATAATTCCAAAAACAACACATGAATATGTTTGGTACACTTTTTTTAAATCATAGAGTGAAAAAAATTATATTCTCCGGCATTGACGTACACACTTTTGTATGGATCTACAAACTATTTGTTTATAGTCAAGTAGAAATATGTATATTACTTAGTCAGAATTGCGGGCATACATAAATCCTCAACTAGTTTTAAATAATGCTACTTAAAAGTACATAAACATGGTATTTCGGGTCTGTATGACCTGAAGTGCAATAGAACATCAATTATCTTTCTGATTACTGGCTATGGTTCATATGAATAAACGAAATATAATTTTATTTGAATTATATTGTATGATAACATTTCAGTATGGATGTATTTTATATTATCTGTGTTTATATATATATATAATTTAAATAAACTTATATTTTGTTTATTCTTATTAACCATAGCCAGTAATCAAGAGGGATAATTGGAATTCTTCGAGTATATACTTTGAGTCATATATGTAGATCTAAATCACTACAGAAGAGTTAATACGATGGTTATTAAATCATCCTGAAAGCAATATATTGATGACTCTTGATGGGTTTTCGAACTTCTTAATTAAATACGGCATGTAAATTGTTTTTATGATTTAGGATACATCTA
>CM068317.1:6015000-6090000 GCA_034766995.1 Acanthacorydalis orientalis | reverse complement strand
GGTACAGCGAAAATCAAAATATCTTAATTGTGCTACACTTGTGATAAATTAGATTGGTAGTACTGGTCGGCTTTTATGGTATTTCCACTACGTATAAACGTCCAGTGACTTTGATTCTAATTACTGATCACATCAAGACTTAAGGAGGATGTTTAAAAGCGGAAACCCTACAGTTAAGATGAAATTTTTCACTTGCCCTTCGTCTTACAAATTTAGATATTTCAGTTACCATTTGAAAAACCGATTCGTTAGAAAAACACACTTGAGAAACAGAAAGAACAGCAACATTTTATTTCAAAACTTTGCTTAAAAATTAATGTTAAAAACTAGTTAACTGTAATTTATCATTTTCCAACCATTAATCGTGAAATTATTAAACGTTTTTACACATTCTAAACGTTTCTTAATCATGGCTGGTATGACTAAGTTTTTGAACAGGCTCTCTTCAACTAATCGTCGTTGAACAGTTCTTAATGCCTGCATCTTAATTTGTTAAGCCAAGACTTTGATAGGAAATTTTCTATTTTGACTACAGATATCCTTGATTTTCTATCATTTCTTAGGGTAGTAACATGATGCCAATCACATGCGCCCTTACGTTTTGGGTTCAAATTTATCCCGTGATCTAATTTTTCAAACTATACTATACGAGTACACCTAATATATCATCAATCTTACAGTGTGATATGTTTTTAGCGTTCAAATGGGTGGTGATTTAACCAACTTTCTTTAGTAATAAATCATTTTGTTTAGCCACCCTAAAAAATAATATTAATTTATAAAATTTAACAAATATATTGTCATAATTGGATAAAAATCAACATAATATTAAATAAGAAACTTACCTAAATTAATAATATTTCTCGCAAAAACCAGTTTCATGCAAATAAAAAGATTTTTTTAATATTGCAATAATACGAATAACACATTTATGAATCCCGTTAAAACCACTTGCTCGAATTTTACGGTTCATTATTGACACTTACGTTGCTGCCATACATAAATATTTATTGAAGATGTTGCTAATATAACAGAGAATAAGAAACATGTTAAAAAATAATCATCTCATCAACAATGTTAGAAATAAAAGAGAAAATATCATTAAAAGTATGATTTAAGGCAACAGGTCTAATAATTTGGCAAGGTACTGTAGTTAAACGATAAAAAGTGAATTTTCTTATTCAAATCCTTTCTTTTTAATTTTTTTTTTATTAACTCTGACGTTAATTAACAGTACTTTTCTGTATACTTTTACACATGTAAATTAAATTAGCGACAAATGAGAATTTATAACGAGAGCTTTGCACAGACGATGACGACGACGACACATTGGCGTGTACGTACGTGTGTAACGTTCATGTAAAGCAAGCAAAGTAGCTAACCCCTTGTCGCCATAATAATCAAAATAATCATTCTCGTCATCTTCATTGAAGCATCATATACTCACTGCCTTGCATGGCACACGTGATCCGCGATGCACTCATGCATTTTGCATGCATACAACGCGCACAAGTCGCGTTTGCTCGTAGTTAGCTGTGGCGACACACACACCGTGGCCAATCGGAACGCGCGACGCGGCGGCCATGCTGCCTGTTTGCAGTAAATATCACAGCACACTTAAATCACTCACTCACCTTGTTTCTGTATATTCATGTGCATATATATATATATATATATATATATATATATATATATATATATATACAAAGTAGTATGTATATATGTAAGATTGTGAATCCCTTAACATATATGCAAGAGTACTATATATCTAACGAAAATTTTATTATATAGGTCTCTGTACATACTTGTAATTGTACAAGGGGCGCACTAAGAGATCTAGTTAATACTGTAGACTAATTGAAGATTTTTTTTTGTTTTTATAATACTAGTCAAGTGTTGTAAGCTTTTGTATGATGTTTGTGTTTGAAGTTTGTTTATTTGTTTGTATAGGTATCGTTAAAAATATTACTTGAAATTATTTCGTTTTTGTTAAAATTTCAAATTTAAAAAATCCATTAACATATATGCAAGAGTACTCTATATATCTAGTGAAAATTTTATTATATACGTCTCTGTACATACTTGTAATTATATAAGGGGCCCACTAAAAGATTTAGTTAATATTGTAGACTAATTGAAGACTTTTTATATTTTTATAATCTAGTTAAGTGTTGTAAGCTTTTGTTATGATGTTTGTGTTACAAGTTTGTTTTTTTTTTGTGTAGGTGTCATTAAAAATATTACTTGAAACTATTTCGTTTTTACCAAAATTTCAAATTCAAAAAAATCCGTCGATTTTAGGAATCAAAACGTATTGTTCCTATATAGTTTCTTTTATAAATTTCTTTCTTGTATGAAAATATTTCGAAAGATAAAAAGAATATCATTTTGTATGTAAGTGTTGACGAATTAAAAAAAAGAGATTTTAACTAATACTTTATTAGATATTTGGTATTTTAGATGATTATATAAAGTTTATTTTCGGAATCAGTGTTTTTTAAAACCATTGATATATATATATATATATATATATATTCTTTAATTTGAATTGTTAAGCGTATAGTAAATATTAATGCATTATACATGTTTGAAAAAATTGAATATTTATATGAACTGCAAACTTTTCTTATGTAATATATGAGCTTTTTTAGTTTAATATACGTGTTAAGCTTGTGAGAAAAATAAATAAATGTATGAAAGCAGTGGTTCACTCAAAATTTGATGGGGGGTAAGTTGAAAGGATAAGAAAAATTTTAATGTGTTACTTCAGTCGTGGTTACATTAATCTCTCTACGTATAGGAGCATAATCTCGCGATGATTTTCTTTTGTTTTCTAATGTTTTTTCACCTTTTCTTTTGAGGGATACCAGTTTCCCCTCCAGGATATTCCACTGTATGAAAGTAATCAACATTTATATCAGTGGCTTTTAATATTTCCTTAATCGTGGATCATTTAATATCATATATACTTTTCACGACCTCTGATAGTAAATATTTGTATTAAAATAATGAATAAAAAAATTGAAACTAACAAACATTTTTTACATTTGCATTAATTGTCTTAATGTGGATTGAACGCTAATTTGTTTATTCTTGGCTTAGTTATTTCAATTTTTGTTAATTGCCTGTTTCTATTTGGATATGATTTTATCGCTTGATTTTTATATTTATCATTGAAAAAAAAACACATTTTTGTATAAATGTGTTAAAAACAAATTGTGAGAAGTGTTAAGTTTCTTTATTGAATAGACGAAAATATTCTTTGTATAAATATTATTCGAAGTTGAACAAACTTTTTATTTGCGAAAATACATTTTAAACACAACAGAGTTCTGACATTATGGTTAAATTAACTTTTACAAATGAATACTATTTTCACCCTATATACCACAAACAATTTTTCTGAACAAAAATATTCAATAAATTATAACTGATAATTTTTGATTGTTGCTTATGGGCATTTCGATTGAAATGACATCATATTTAGAGCGTTAAAGCTTGGAAAAATTCACAGCATCAAGTCATATATTTTCTGTATTTTAGTTCATTGAGCGTGATGGCATTGCTATCGAAATGCGTACAAAAAACAATGAAGAACGATCAATAATACTCAATATTTTTGATCAAAAATTTTATTAATATCTTAATAAATATTATTAATATCTTATTCAATATTTTTGATCAAAAATTTTATTTGAGGTTAGTAGGGACAAAAATATTTTTGAACATAATTTTAAATCATATGTTAATTCTAATAAGAATTTTTGTCATTTGTTGATAAATTGGCATTTTTTCATTTAAACGGATCTTAATCTATAATATTTTAATATTAAATACCTGTTTTGGAAAAAATGTTGATTAATTTTCCCAGAGATAACATTTGACGAATTTACATTTAGTTTGCCAAATTCAACATTTGAATTCAGTTGTGAATAAAGGGAACACCTTCCTAATAGAGTTGTATTTATTTATCCTTTCTACTACAATTGTAAACTTGTATTTAATTTGGCTAGTAGATACGTATGCAAGGTAAAAATATAGAAATAATACAGAAATTATCTCCAACCTTTCCATTAGATACTAATAACATATTCTGATTTAATTTTTTTTAAATAATATTTTCAGATAATTTTAAAAATACAAACATTACTTTAATTAATTTTTTAAATATATTTTTAATCGAAGTAAAAATATTTCTTGTTAAAATATTAATTTGTTTAGAATTAGTATTAACAAACAATATTATTATTTATTAGAGAAGAATACTTTAAAGATATTTTCCTATTTAGAAACATGACTTCATGTGTCTAAAATATTGTATATAATTTTATGCACTTAACACTTAACTTTTATGCACAGTAATGGAGAGATTAAATAAATGAATTAAATCATCTTATAGGCTCATCATATGTTTAGTTTACGACTTGTGTTTATTAGTTCTCATTATAAAATTAATGAGTGGCTATTATAATATATATATATATATATATATATATATATATATATATATGTATATATATATATATATATACATTAATTTTAAAGCTGAAGTTCTAATTATGAAGTCTTCATATGTTTTATAAGAATTAATTGCATAATAAAATTATAAACAAAATTTATAAATATACTAATACTTCATTGCAGGTATGCTTATTAATAAGCATTATTAATTTTGTTCATTTAACTCTTTGAACGCTACTCTGGCTACTGGTAGATGTAATAAAACGTATTTTAATGTCTTTGTTTTTAATCATGACTAATCGTATCACGACTATGAAAACAGCTCCAGACAATTATGACTTCAGAATTTTCCGGTATTTGCTGAACATAACTTTCATGAAATCTTTTTCAAATCTTCATCCGTATTAAGATCCGTGCATCTTTTATATTGAGTTTGAATTTGTTTTCGTTTTTGAAAACAACGGTGCCCTATATATCCTGAGACCTGTTAAGATGGTCTTGAGATCACTGCAAGCGTTTTCATTTCGTTAATGACGAGAAACGTGGCTTACTCAGGGATCGTAGTCTTTCAGCCGTCGTCGTACAGTTCTTGCGGAATTTTCTTCCCTACAAACTAGAAGGACTGTTTGTAGTTCATTGGACGTTGAAAAATAATGCCTCAAACACTGTTTCTCTCTAAGGAATTATCTCATAGAAAAATTGTTTTTTGAGATATTTCTGAACAGTTTTTCATTCCTATGAACTAATTTCACTATTTTTTTAAAAAAAATCTGGTTACTGTAGATTGATCACACTTTCATATTTGAGCTATGGTTCGAGTAGTACATTTTTCTTCAGTAAGACCCAAAATGATATTTTGCTTATTAAGTTATGGACTTTTTATACATTTTTCGTTCACTTCAACTTTTTAAAATGAATAAAATGCCATTTAAAAGACGAATCTTTATATACTAAGAAAAAAAATATTTTACTTACCCTTACCATCAGAAGATCAATTATCTGCCTGAATTTTTTAAAAGATTGGGGTCTGTCAAGAAATTTAAAATGGTGTTTTTTTTGGTCATCACTATATATATATATATATATATATATAGAGAGAGAGAGAGAGAGAATCTATATTAATAAAAAAGGATTTAGCTAAATGGGCCAACCGACTTTCAGCGTTGAGAAAATATAGAACTATCTCAGTAATGATAGAGACAACTTTTTCACGTTGTAACCCAAATTTCTATCAGAACTTATATTGTCTTTTTATTTCCCAGTACATTTTATTTGAATTTTTTTTGGTTGCTGTCTTCATGGAAATATTTATACATAGTCTTTATTACAATTTAATTCGATGCATTTTTTATAGTAAATAATGTGTACGAAAAAATGGAATACATTTTAATCTCTAAAATATCCTCCATTATTTTATATTACTTTGATTCATATGTCGGGTAATTAACGAATTCCTTATTGAAAGAAGATGGTGACTTTGAGTTGATGAAATTTTAATGCATTTTGGGACCTTCTCCACTGTTTTAGTATTTGTTGCATGTTTTATACTTCACAAAACCTCCCAAAGCTGAAGAAATCATTCCCGTGGCTTCTGTAATATTTTTTTAAGACTAGAATGCGAAAAGTATGCAATGTCAATATACTTCTTTTCGGATGCCATCGTGTTCACTATCCGTTTTGAGATTATGTTAATTGCTTGCCCAAGATATATAGTATTTTTAAATGTTAAGGTTGATACTAAGAACTCTCAAAACTAGGAGAAAATATATTAATTTAAAACATATTTGTGATTGATTCAATTTAAAGGCTCTGAATTAATTGTTACACCTAATATTTACATTTATTACTAATAAAATGAAAAAAACTGGTTGTTTTAGCTGGGAACAAAAATAATTTCGGTTTTTATCCTTTTAAGTATGGCGCCGATTTTTCTAGTTACCGTTATCTTTTGTTACAGTCACGTGATCATTGTAAACAATGAAATTGAAACTACTGATTTCAGTTTATGTCGTTTGTTTTCATTCTTTAGTATTAATGGATATAACCTCTTAAATTAGTCATGTAAAAAAGCAAATTAATTCGATTTATCACAGTAGCTAAACCGAGGAGAAGCACCAAAACAGTTTCCTTAGCCGAAACTTCATAAAAAAAGATTATAGTCACTGTTTGATGTTTGGAAATTGGTATCATTCACTACAACTTTTTAAATCCAATGAAACAATAACAGTAGAAAAATATTGTCAGGAAATTGAAAAAATAGATGAGAAGTTGCATCTTTTACGGCCAGCATTAGTCAATCGAAGAAAACCTATTCTTCTTCATGACAACGGCCGACCATAAGTCTAAAAAATGACTTTAAAAAAATTAAATTAACTGGGTTATGAAACACTACCTCGCGTACTTTATTTTCCGGACTTGTCTTCGACAGATAATTATTTTTTTAAACATTTGAGTAATTTCCTAAGAGAGAAGGTTTTCAAAGATCAAGCATCAGCTCAGAGCGCGTTCGATGAATTCTTTAATTCCAGGGCTCCAGAATTCTGTTTGGTAGGAATAAACAAACTTGTTTTCCGTTTAGACAAATGTGTGCAGGTCAGTGGTCTTTATTTTGATTCATAAATATAATTTATATATACTCGATATGTAAAACCACGATTATTTCTGCACCAACCTAATGTAAAGAACATATTTTGCATTTATGTTGAATTTGAAATAGCTAAGAAAATACATATTTCCTTTAATGTTAATACGAACAGATTTTCAGATCATTCTATACAAAAATCCATATAATTCATCAAGCAATAACATCATCATATCGTCTTTTAATTATGCACATCATAAAAGTATTGATAAATATACGAGACACGTTTATTAACCGTACTTGTCAACTTCTTATATTTTTATGCTCGAAAGTAGATTCGCGACCAAAAAAAATAACATAATAAAATGAGAGTTCAACGCATCATCGAATCTTCGACCGACAACATCGCACAGAACATATTCATTGTGTTTCTACACATGTACGGTTCCAAAATAAGCATTTTCGTTATTTTATGGCGGAGTCACTCATCTGTTTTTATTGTCTTTCGGCACTTAAACACCGCATTTCGCGACACGATGTTCATTATATATTCATGAGATGACGCGTCACTATTTCATAAAAATCGTACTGCGGACGCCGGAGCGTGGGCAGTCGAAGAATTCCTCAAATCTGTTCAAATTTGTATGAAACGACTATGAATGAAATATATAAACATAAAATTTCAATAAAAAAATCATCGGCTGACAGTTTGTTTTACAATGTGTTTTTTATAGTCATGTTTTCAATTATTACTTATATATGCACGTTGTGTTTTTTTAATTTGTTTAAAATCATCTAGATTTTTTAACGAACTTCATATATATATATATATATATATATATATATATATATATATATATATATATATATATATCATCATCATCATCATCATCATCATCTTCAGCCATATATATATATATATATATATATATGGATAAATGAATGGATCGATATGTGCTAGAAAACACTTAGGTTTGAATTAAATTAACATAAATATATAAATCAAATAATAATATGTTAGTTTAAAAATTTGAAATGCACCATAATACATTTTTAATGAGAAACCACAATAAACACGTTATATATTGGTTTTTCTCTACGTTTTGTATTTTTTTACTAATAGAATAACCTTTTTTGATATTTTCGTTTAATATATCTTTAGATATTTTTTATTATCTTGTATCGGTAATTAAAATTCAACTCTACATGTCAATATTTTTACATTATTCTGGATGGATTCTTTTTTCACTTAATAAACCACAGAAAATTTGGTCACAAATTAGAATTGATTATTTTTGATTGCTGCTAGTGGCAAAAGTCAAATTTAACTAATCGAGAGGGTATTGTCGTTTATTATGGTAATCTCAAATGATACATTTAGAAATATATATATATATATATATATATATAAAACAAGAAATTGAGAGTCGCATTAAGATTTTCTTTTTCATCCTTGGATCCTACAGATACAGTTGAATCAGAGTATCACCTATTTTGGTTATTATTGGTTAGAAAATTCATCTCTGAAGGTAATGAAAAGTATGTATTTTTGTTATTCAGTAATAAAATTTTCCATTTTTTACGATATAGATATAAGAATGGGGATAGAACAAGGAACTCGTGTAAAATAATGTAAATTGTTTAATTAATTAACAAGCTATTCGTTTAACAAATAAAGTAGTACTTTTTTAAAGAAAACCTGTAGAAAATAATAATTAGAAAATAATCACTTTATATATATATATATATATATATATATATATAGGGTTTTCCAATAGAGATGCAATTTTTAAGACGTTATATTGCACAGATGTCAAATTGGCAGCTGTAATTTTTTGACATTTGTAAACTTTTGACATTTATATTTTTAGTTATGGGTTCATATACAACAAAACAACGTATTGTAATAATAATATTGTATTATAAAAATGGTCATTTTATAAAAAAATGCATTTAATAAATTACAAGATATTTATTCTAGACATATTTGTCCATCTGAACCAACAATTCTTCCATTACTGAGTAAATTTGAAGGGACTCGACCGGTTAAAGATAAAGAAACACCAACACGTTTTCCTAGTGATTGTTCTGAAGAAAGCATTTACTTGGTTCGTGAGAGTTTATCGAAAGAGCCAGGAATGTAAATTCTACAATGTTTACAGCAATTGGGATCTTCATAGAGGACCCCATGAAGTATTTTGTATAAAAATTTATTGCTGACGGCTTATAATGTTCAATTTACACAAGAATTGAAGCTAGAAAATCATTCACTGTGTTGAAGATTTGTTAATTGGATACAAAAACAACAGTTTTTTTTCTAAAAAAAACTGTCATCTTCAGCGATGAGGCTTATTTCGAACTCTCTGGCTACGTTAACAAGCAAAACTGCCGAATCTGGAGTGAATAAAATCCTACTGTGTTCGTTGAGAAGTCACTGCACACAGACAGAGTGACTATTTGGTGCACACTGTAGTCCGGTGGAGACATTGGTCCTCACTTTTTTGAGAATCAGACTGATAAAGCGATTATTGTAAATGGAGAAAAATATTAAAATATAATCAGCATTTTTTTGTGGGAAGAATTAAATGATGTTGATCTAGAGGACATGTGGCTCTAGAGAGATAATACAATAAGTCACACAGCTGGTGAAATAAGTAATTTACTGAGGATGCAATATCCTGGTCACGTTATTTCCAGAAATGGAGACATTAATTGATCACCGAAATCCTGAGATTTAACATTGTTGTGCTATTTTCTTTGGAGTCACATTAAATGACAGGTGTATTCTAATAATCCTCAAACAATTTACGACCTAAAAGATAAAATCCAAGGACTAATTGGTGGGATACAATCCCAGTTGTGTACGGATGTTATTGAAAATTGTTACAAAATAATGGTTACTTGTAAGAGACCACTCGGCGATCACATGAACAATATTATTTTTCATTTATAAATAGCATATCCCTAATTATTATTTACAATAAAGAAACTTGACGTTTCAGCTCACATTCTGTTTAATTTCTAATTAAAAATTGCGTCCTTATTGGAAAACCCTGAATATATATATATATATATATATATATATATATATATATATATATATACAGTATAGTACTTTTCGAACATTTATTTATAAAAACAATCTCATTTTATCTATCTGTTAATATTTTCAATATCCGATAATATTTATGTATTCAGTTATGAATTTAACTATATAATTAAAAATATACCATCGGAACAAGAACGTGTGTATAATTTAAATAAATATAGCACATAGTTAACATTTTGTGAGAAAAAAATATGTGCCTTTCATCGCCAGAAATAATAATAATAAAAAAAAACATACATGCATGCACACGGAGATCTAAGCTGAAGATCTTTGGTGGGTGGTTATCATACAGTATATAAAACACGAGACTGTTAGAAATAAACTCCCTCAATGCGGTGGGTCATATGCAATCTCCTCTCGGATCTAAAACATTTAAAATTTCTTGAATGAATTTAACAAAGAGAGACAACTGCTGAGAGAGAGATACAATGTGCAGTAAATTTTGACATAATAATTATGTACAGGTACTAAGTGATAATAGTCGTGCACGTCCTTATGGTGCATGAATATAGAGCTTTTATTCGTTTGAGCTTTTATGTATATATATATATATATATTAAATTTGGTGATGAATCTTAAGATCTCAGTTCGTAAGATTCATATGTGCTCAGAATTTGTATGTAAGTTTGTGATATATATATATATATATATATATATATATAAATGTATGTACACTTCCATATTTATATTTGGTCGTGGTGGATTCGTTGTTTATAGAGTCGAAATTCGCTCGGTCGTTAATGATAATGATCTTACACACGTTTTTGAGGCAAGGCTGACTAGATGATGACGACTGTTGTTGACTTCATCATTATCATGTGTTTTGTTTTGTATGTCTGTTTACGTGGTGAGAACGGCTCCGAGTCGAAAGGTCGTAGGTTCACCACTCGACGTCGTAAAAAATAACACGTTTGTCGTTAGAAGGTTTGTCGTGGCTGTTCGTGGGAGTTGATTATCTGGGAATTTTGATGTAAAAATAGAGATTTTTAAACAGTAACTGCTATGACATGTATATATATATATATAATATATATATATATATATATATATGTGTGTGTGTGTAAAATATTAGTCATTAAAATAGTTCCACTGCATCAAATTTAGAAAATCTTCCAAGAACTATTCTAGTTTGAGATTGAATACAAAACTATTCAATGTTATTTAAATATGATAGATCTGAACGAAATCATTAAATTATTTTTTTTTGTAGAAAAAGAAATGCAATAAATGGAAAATAAGATATATTCTTTAGCCATAGAAATAAGTTTATTAATATTATTATATTTGAATATTTTCTGTGTGTTCGACAAGTCATTTTCCTAAAAAGTAACGTTGGAATGGTTCAATTTGTATTTAATTACTTGACCTATAATTTTGATGATAATTTGTTGATGTGTTGGCATTGAATAAACAAGTTCTCTTAACTTTCCATAGTAACTATGAATACTTATTGTGGAACTTCGTATAGTTTGTCTAATTCTTTATTTTTTTTTGTTTGCGCCCGATTTTTTCACTAGTTCCACGAATTTGCATTCAGGTTGAGATCAGGATATGTACGGGATGTAGAAACATGCATTAATTATGCTAAATCAAAAGGACTTTTGCTCTTATAGAAGTGTGCTTCATAGCGCTATTTTATTTGAAGCTCACATTAAAGGTATATGTTATTAAAAAATGTAAACTTAATGTTTTTATGTTGGTTTATGTTGTATCTTCTCTGATAAATTGGTTCTTATTTGATTACTATGATAAAAATTCATATAGTTTTATGTAATCGGTTCATTGTTTAACTTTTTACGATTGTGTAGAAAATTTTAGTTCAACGAAATTATTTTAAATTATAGTTTTATATTTTATACCCGTGATCTTGTTCGTAATTTTCATCGGGCGATGTTCGTCTTTTTAGATCATTTAAGTATCTGCTCACTACTATTTTCGGCAAATATACCATCTTCATGAAGGTGTTAGAGTTTAAAAACTTCTAACATCTACATAAAGAAATAGCTGTGCCGAAACTAATAGTAGATTAAAGATACTCAAATGATTCAAAAGGACGAATATGACGTTTAAATGTGGATAATGGATTTGTAATTAACTTTCTGTCATCAGAAAAAATTAAATTCATTTTTATTTTATTAGTATTGAAATTAATTTTTCATTTTTTGGTACTGCTGGGTTGTAATATATATACATATATAAATTTTTAAATTATTTTCCTCTCTCTATCTGTATATATATACATATATATATATATATATATATATATATATAAATTTTCAAATTGTCTCTCTATCTGTATATATATATATATATATATATATATTCATTTAGATTCAAAGAGGGTCTTCTAAATAAGCTCTAATTTTTGTATTATTTTTTTGAAACCTTCTAACCGTAAGTTCACTTTTCAATTTTTAATTTAGTTTCAATATCATCTAATGATTGGAATTTGTTTGATTAGAAACCTTTAAAAGTACCTAGCCTTTATGAGCTGTATTATTCTTCGCTTCGCTACTTTCTTTTTTATTCTTTGGTTTTAATAGATTTTTTACGAAATACAATATTTTTGATATTTTAAGTTGTGGTTTTCGTTAACTGTTTTACCACATTAAAATGCTTAATATTTTAAGATTTGTATCATACAAAACAAGATCATTTATAGATCATTTATAATAAAAAAGCAGTGTATATTTAATGTAAATGTTATATTATTTGATGAATTTTATTCTTACTTAATAAAATAAATCGAAAATTAATTATTAGAATAGTTTTTAATTATCAGTTTATAAATAAAACCATGAAAAGCAATAATATTAGTGATTCTCTTAAAAAAATGTATGTATATATATATATATATATATGGTGAAAATCATAATGTAGAAAATGTACGTTAATATTATTAACAACGTTTATAAAATTGAAGCAATTTTAGTAAACTACATAAACTATATAAAGAAAAAAGAAAACTTCCAAGGATTGTAAAACAAGGTAATATAATTTCATCATAATTCTCTATTACTCATACTGTGTACAGTATGTTATTATATTATACAGTAATTAATTTGTCTTGATCATTGTGAAATATATAAAGAGAAAACGAAATAAAAACAATTGCAGTAACAAAATTATATTTAATACAAAATAATACATAACACTGTTGCTAAAACTCCCACAAATGAATTCCTTTTTCACTCCGCAAAGTACACAAATATTTTTTCTGAACAAAGATACTCAGTAATAATTTATTAAATATTTTTGATCAGAAAAATTGTTTGTATGGTCCATAGGTCGAAAAAAGAATTCATTTGTGAAAATTTAAAATAGATATTTAACTGAAATAGGATCTGTCCTTTCCTATTCTACCTTAATTTAACTATTAAATAAATGCGAAACATCTTGAGATTTTTTAAAATTATCTCTTCGGGTTTGAAAAAAAACCCTATAAAATTTTATACTGTTGGAAAGAGAATTAAATTGTCTATAATATATAATTTTTCATTTTTTTTAAAAAATAAACACGGCTATGTTGAGAATTTAAATAGAGGACTATTTTTTAGATAAGTACGAATGACATTTTATGTGTTTTTTTTTAATATTACCCCCACTAGATTTAAACAGAAGCTTCTAAAAATGTATACCATTAGAAAATAGTTTAAATTGTCTATACCGTATATTTTTTTCGAATGTAATCTTCCGTGCAAGAATGTAACTGTGCAAGAGTGTACATTACACACACATTACCAGGGTAATGCACATTTTCTATAAGAATTTTCGAAAGTTTGCTGGTAAACGTGACTAGAATACGATGATTATACATATTTACTGGTAAATTTAAATAATTATCGAAATATTCAGTCTTCGGACTATTCAGGCTCTGTATTATTCAGTCTCTGATCTATTCAGTCTCTGTATTATTCATTTTCCGAATTATTCAGTCTTAGTAGTATATAAACTCTGGATTATCTTGAATCTGAATTATTCAGTGTTAGTATAATTAAATTCATATTATTTATATTAAAAAGAGTAATTTTATTAATTAATTTATTTAAAGTTCTGTTTCTTTCTATATATTGAGTTTTAATTATTTGTATATTTGTTTGCAGGCTGTAAAAAGTGATAAGGAGTTTGATCAGAATTCATCTTCTAAAGCAGATCATAGTTTCAACGGTGAGAAATTATCTTAAGTATTTATAATTATATCCTAAAACCATACAAAGAAAATATTATATATATTCAATCAGTTTAGAGAGTTCAATTATTTGGCATTTTATTTAACAATAAGCCATTAATAGTATATAGAAATTTTATTCAGAAACACAGTAATTTTTTTATACCACTAAAGGTCAATTTTATGATATTACAAAAATAAAAGTCTCAATAAATCAGTAATATTAAACGTTTAAATTTTATACTTATATTTAATATAAAAGAATTTAACAAAAAAATAAATAAATAGTATGTTAGTGTGGCACTAATCGTCATCGATTTAGAAAATTACTTGTTAGTGTCTTACCTACATCTTATTTAATATATTATTAAATCTAATAATAGGTGCTTTTATAATTTTATGTCCATAAATTAGCATATTTATTTTATCTCGTATTACTTATTTTGTAATCTTGGTTATTTTTAACTAGTGTAGCTATGTTAATGGTTTATTTCTGCACCTGTCATACTATGTTTAGAAATTAGTTCTTTTTCATTTTAATTTTAATGGCGAAATTCCGTTTTGTATAATTTTACACTAAATATATTATACGTTTTGTCATATTTTTTGGAATTTTATATATATATATATATATATATATAATTTATATAGCTTCAGTATAAAGAATTATTTTAGAGTCGTTAAAATTATTATTAATAAATTATACTGTGCGACAAAAAATGTTTAAGTTTTTTTATATTTTCGATTTTTGCTAGTACACATAATTGTATGAATACACGGATTTATCGTAGTTACTGGCTTAGTATTCTTTTTCTTTTTTAAATCTTTCAAAATCTATGTTTTTTTTTGTATAATTACAATGTTATAAATTAGCCTTTTTGTCAGAATCTTAATTGTTTGTTTTTTTTTTTGAAAAAATTAGCCATATTTAAACGAATTTACAAAACATATTCTTGAATAAGGCGTTGTTATTTCATTTATTTTGGCGCGTTTTTATTTAGTTTTCTTATTATAGCTGACGCGAGCATTAATGCGTTTGTAGTTGTCAAATAAATTTAAAAAAAATGGCTACACGTTTTAATTTTGATTGTTTACATTCACTAGATTGTTTACGTTTGCGGTTATATATCGATCCGAATTAAATTAAACATCCAATTAAGAAGACGTTAAAGTTTTCCATTGCGTACGAAAAGTATTTTGATATAGACATATCAAATCAGGATAGAATGTGGGTGCCGCATGTCGTTTGTGGATCTTGTCGATCATCTTTAGAGGTCTCGATGCGACGAGAAAAACTAAACTCTCACTTGGTATTCCAAGAATTTGTTGAAAATCATAAAACCATGGAAACGATTGTTTATTTTGTATGGTGGATCTCTCGCATATTTTTTTTTAAAAAAAAACAAAGAATCATTCTAGTGTCTATCCATTACTCGAATATTCCTTCTTCCCGAGTTACGGTTCCACACTCTGAAACATTTCCAATGCCAATGTACTTGCCTTTGTCGCCCGAAACAAGTTAAACTGAACTTTATAGTCTTCCAGAAAAGTCGATCTCACAAGACAAAAATAACAAAAATCCACACTTTCCGAATCAGCAAGAATTGAACGATTTAATTAGAGATTTAGGATTTATGAAATTCAACCCGGAAATTTTAACATCGAGGCTAAAGTAATGAAATCTTCTCGACAAAATCTGTAAAATTAAAGTTGCACTTTCTACATTCCTATTTGGACTTGTTCATGGGAGATGTTAGTGAAGAAAATGGAGAAAGGTTCCACCAAAACATATCTGTCTTGGAAAAGCAATATCAGGGATCATGGGACTGTTCTATGATGGACAACTATGTGGGGAACTAACTTCGAGAAGATATGACTGAAAAACGAAAAAAGAAAACAGGAAAAATGTTCATTTTAATAAAAAACTCTCCTTTAACGATTATTTATTATAATATCAACTGAGTTGTGATTATTATCCTTCTAAAGTCGCAAAAATTCAAATTAGTTAAGAAAAAATATAAAATCAAGAAAACTGGAGTTTTAATGGCTACAATTATCTCTGAAATATGAAGTGTTTGTTAAAATACATTTTATTAACCGAAAAAAATAAACAATTATTAAAATTTTGTCGCACAATCTTATTGAACATTTTTGATAAGACAAAAGTTAAATGATTTATAAGGCGAGTAAAAAATTCATTTGTGATAGTGAATTTAAGCAGTGTCAGTACTATATTATTAGGTCATTAAATATGAAATCAAAAGTTTATCTTATTATATCTCAAACAACAAGCAGTACGATTAATCAAAGTATGCGCCTAAACTATCGACACAGTTTTGCCATCTTAAAGGTACCTTGTTTATGTCAACAGCGAAGAAACTTGAAGAGAGAGTGGCGATGAAATCGCGAAAGGTGTTTTTCACAGTTTGTTGAGAATTGAATATATATTTTCCTTGTAAGAAGTGGTACAAGCCTGGAAGAAGTGGTAGTCAGTTGGTTCAAGGTTTGGTGAATGCGGTGGATGACAGAGAGTTTCCAAGTCGAGCTCCTATAGTTTGAGTAGCGTTGTTTCTGCAACATGTGGTCGGGCGTTGTCTTGGAAGAGGATTGGCCTGTCTCTCGGTTGCTTAATCGCAAGCATCTTCATTATTTCGTTCAATTGGTTGCAGTAGACATTAGCTGTAATCGACTGACCAGGTTTCATGAATCTGTAGTGGATAATACCAGTGCTAGACCACCATCTAGACCACATTACCTTTTTTGATGAATATTCAGTTTTGAACTGTGTTTCGGCGCCTCATCTTTATCCAACTATTGTGTCGAACGCTCGCGATTGTCAAAAAGGTTCCATTTTTCATTACACATAACAATACGGTGTAAAAATGATTCGCCTTTATATCGTGACAACGAAGAAAGGCAAGCGTCGAGACGATTTCTTTTCTGACGCTCGTTTAATTCATGCGGAACCCATTTATCCAGCTTTTTTACCTTTCCGATTTGTTTCAAATAGTTCGATATTGTTGGAATAGTAACATAAAACCTTGCTGATAATTCATGTATATTTTGAGATGGATTCGCTTCTACTACAGCTTTCAGCTCATCATTATCCACTTTGGTCTTAAATCACCCACGTGGCTCATTTTCAAGGTTAAAATAACTAGAACGGAACTTATCAAACAATCGACGTACTATGCATTCATTAGTCACATTCTTTCCAAACAGTTAGTTTATATTTCGAGCTGTCTGTGCTGCATTCGTTCCACGACGGAATTCATATTCGAAAATAACAAAATTTTCTGACTTATTCATATGGTTTAAAAAAATCGCCCAAAAAATTAATTGAATATTAAACACAAACCAAAACGTCCGTTCGAAATAATGTCGATGTATACCTTCATAATAAAAAAAAACAAGAGGAAATGTCAATCAAAGAGAAATGTCAGAGATGGCAGCTATCAAACTTAGTACTTAAGGAAATCGAACATTTCATACTTAATAACTTAATACAATGTTTGTTATTATCATTTAAATTCTAAAAACGAGTTATTACTTTGAAAATACAGAAATCATTGAGCCATTTTTTATTATTTAGATTCTTCATTAACTGTATTTATATATCAAACTGAATTAAGATCAAGTAAAATATTATTTCACAATTATAAAAAGGTATATCAATAAGTGGAGGTTCGACTATATAAATATATATATATATATATATATATATATATATATATATATATATATATGTGTATATATATATATATATATATATATATATAAATATGTATATATAAATATGTATATATATATATATATATATATATATATATATATATATATATGTATATATCCGGTAACCAAGAAAGTTCTATCGTTTTTGAATTGAGAAAAAAAACACTTGTGTATTTTTATATAAAATAACTTTATTCATCAAAATATCCACTTTCGCATTGAACAAACTTTTTCCAGCGAGAAGATAATTTATAAATTCCATTTTTATAACTGATTATTTTTATTTTCAAAAAATTTAGACCCCTCCATTTTTAACTCTTCTTCATTATTAAACTGTTTACCACGTATATGATTGTCCAAAGATAAAAATAAGTGACATTCTGATGGAGATATGTTTGGGGAATATGGGGGATGTGGGGGGTTCTCCCACCCTAAATTCATAATTTTCGTTCTGGTCTCTACGTGTGGTCGTGGGTTATCTCGCGAAAATAAAACTTTTACGATTTACAAGTGCTGGGTGTTTTTGTTGTAATGCATCGTGTACTCGTCGGAGTTATTCACTATAAATGTTTGCCGTAAGGGTTTGACCCATTCGTAGATATTTATGGAGAATAATTTCCTCCGAAGTCCATCAAATACAGAGAAGTTTTTGTAATGTTAACTTTCCTTTAGGACTTTGTGGGACAGGATCTCATAACGAAAGCCAGTGATGTGTACGTTTATAGTTGGAATAAATTATCTATTTTTCATCAGTGGTCAAAATTTGATCTAAACAGTTTTATGATTTTAGTCGTGAAATAAGAGATGTACAGATTGTAAGACACTGTAATTTGTTATTGAGAGTTAATTCGTGTGGTACCCATTTACTTAATTTTCAACTTTTTCCTATTTTGTGTAAATGCTTCCGTACTGTTTCGTCACTTTGAACAATTCTGCAAGCTGTTGACACGTTAAACTGGATTTTTTTCCATCATTGTCTCCAATTCGGCGATATTTAAATTTGATGGTCTGCCTGATCTGGTGTCGTCTTTAATGGATTCATCCCTGGCAGAATTTTTTTTAAATCATCTCTGGGCCGTTCTTGATGTAATTGTATTTTCTGCAAATGCAATACAATTTTTGTTGTAGTTTCTGTAGCGTTAGTCTCAAGTTTAAATTCATAAAGCAAATAAACATGAATTACACTATTTTTCACAGACATTTTTAAGAGTTAGAATTATTTTTTAAATTTAAGTGAACAGTTCAAGATTCATTCAAAAATTAACAGTAAAAAAACATGCTAATATAACTAATAAACAATTCTTGGAATTTTTCTGATAACAAGTGTAAACAATTTTTGGAATTATTGTACGTTATAACAACGACAGAACTTTCTTGGTTACCTGATAGATATATATATATATATATATATATATATATATATATATGTATGTATGTATACACATATATACACTTAAATGTATGTGTGAAAAGTTCATCGTTGAGCACACGGCGACGACACCACTGCAAGAAAAAAAAAATAGTTTGAAATCATTCGGTATATGGAAATGTTGACGTTGGTGGCAGACACAATTTTAAGATGTGCTGCGGAACACAGAAGTATAATGTTACATTTTTATTACCATTGCTTATGGACGCGCGGACCCGTTTTTCGTATAATTTGACAATTTCTATATTTTATACAGTCGTTGTCCTACACCAGCATGTACGTTGTTGTACACCAGACACGACTAGAGTTGACTAGACATACAGGTTTTTTACTATTTTGCTTTAATATTATTACCTTTTTGTGCATTCATTCATAATTGCTTCTCAAACTTTATATTCGCCTAGCCTACAAAAAATGATGTCATCAGGGTTGAATTGTTGTAAAGTTGAACAAATATATCTTACACGCACAGAAAAAGTATTACGTGGTAATTTTTTGATTAAATATGTTTGATATAAGACCATGTTTTTTTAAAGGAACTTATTTGTTACAAAGAGTTAATTTGTTTCAATATTCGTATTATTTTGTGTATACGAGTATATTTTAAATTTTTAATATATGATATTACTTATAATTCTAGTAATTAACTTTTGAATGACTTTTGTAGTAAGTAGCCAATTGATATCATTGATTAAATATATATTGTAACTGAAAAAATTACAATAATATACTTGATTCAAAATTTATGAATATCATATTAGGAAATTTAAATATTTCTCAACTTTGGTATACATATTGTTTTATATATATATATATATATATATATATATATATATATATATATATATATATATATGAATGTTTATATTTATTAATGTGTATGTTTGTATAGTGACGATGACCATCTGGCATTTTTGATAAATACCAGATGGACTATTATATTTAAGAATCGATTTAAAAGCATATTGGTTTAAAAACTAGCTTATGTTGTAATAACATATATTTATTATGAATTATGTGACTAAATATAAAATTGAAATAGGCTGGAATTCAATTTACAACCTGAGGGTGGTCTGTTTTGTTTCGAAAACCAGTTTATATATTAGGAGAGAAATCAGTCCACAAAAATGTATTATATTAGCTTGGTAGGAAAATAATTGCGATTTTTGCCATCTGAATTCTAATTTTGATTTTTTTCAATGAAAGTGTCACTTATCGTGTTCATGTTAATATCAATTTAAAGTGCATTTTTCAGTTTGTATCTTGGTAACAACGACTTTGGTTTTATTATTAATTTTGGTTCAAATTGGGCTATTGAATTAAAGACGGAAAAGAAGCAAATCAATGTTTTTGAATGAGTTTAAAACGAATGGTAATGCTGCAGAAACTGCTCGCAAACAAAACGATGCTTTTGGTGTGGGTACTGTTAAAGAACGTACGGTGCAATGGTGGTTCCCAAAATTTCATGCTGGGGACGAGAACCTTTAAAATGAAGAAAGTAGTTTTATCATCGTACGGTATTGAGCACCATTTATGGTTATAGTAGAACAGTCTTTATTTTCGAAGAAATTAGGACCTACAATCATTTCAGACGTTATTCCGTACCAAACAGTACACTTACGTGGATGTAATTGTCGCTGATGTTGTGCTCTTGAATTCTTCCTAACCCATATTTTACAGTTTTCGCTGCTCACGAATCCATTTAAGTTGAAATGAGCTTCATCATCACTCATAATCAAAGTTGTGAATAAATTCATTATTTCCTTCTGCTTGTTTGCGAAAACGAATGGCATAATCAAGGCGATGATGATAATTTGTTGGCTTTAGCCCTTTCACAAGTTGCATTTTATATCGAAACATTTTGAATGCAGCCAAAATCTTTACAGTGACCTAGTGAGATATTTCAAGTTGGTCTGAACGTCTTCTGGTTGACGTTTCAGCATTTTGCTCAATACTCTCATGTACACGTTGATTATTTTCTTTAGTTAGAGCTGGACGATGTGTTTCAGATCCTGGATGGTTACTAACTGCATCTTTTCGAAAACGTGCTACTAAACAATTAATCATTAACTTTAATAGTCCTGATCGAACATTAAAAGAGCGACGATATGCTCGCTGCGTAATAGAACGCTGATTTTCAAAATAAAATTCAATTATTTTGATACGATGTTCTGTCGTCTACATTTTCATGTTATATTCCCTATGTTTCATTTATAAAATTATGACAAAAAAAGAAAAAAACATTTAAACAAAAAAATATTAACTATTCAAACCTCTCGTTCTTTTTGGACCACTCTGTTTATAAAAATAGACAATATAACTTTAGATGTAGTTGTCTTGATGGTTCCTATCTTTTTCAAATATTCGGTACTTGTTCTAAACTTCTAATTTTAGCATGAGTGCCATCTGCAAGATGTCGAAAAATCTTCAACATCTACCTAAGAATGCCATTCGTGCCTAAACTAGAATTGGAGAAGAGGTATTTAGTTGATTGCGATTGATTTAGCTGGAAACATTTAAGAGTAACATGACAATGTATGAACAGTATTTTTATTGTTTTGTTAAAGTGAGAGGCACATTACAAGTTAATGTGTGAAAAAATCTATAAATAATTTTTAAAATACAAAGTTTTTTTTGTATCTCACAAAAAATCGATGCCAAAAAGATTAAATTGATGCCAAAATATTTATTATTTAGAAATTTAATATTTTAAAAATAAATAGTGCTATTTAAATTTACTTAAGAAAGTTAAGTTATTCAAAATTCAAATCAAAATTAGAAGCATAACAGTGAAAGTTTTAAGCAAATTTTAAGTTATATTTTTTTAGAATACTTTAAAAATAGTAAAGTTTGATTAAAATCATGAATATTGGAGCCACGAAATACATGGAATGTAGCAAGATCATTAAATTAAAATGAAATCGGTTGCATGCATTTTAATTATGTTCAGTAATTTATATTTTAATGCTCCATATTTATTTATGTCTAGATATAACATTAAAGTTAATAAATGATAACTGAAAACATTGTATTTCTACGGCTATGAATTTATTTAACAGAAAAGAAAGTCTTAAAATTGAACAATTAAAAAAATATTTATGAATCACATAAATAATATCTAATTATCCTCAAAATATTTGCGTTTTATATACTAATAATTGTACATATTTCGCACAAATATTTTTTCAGTCATACACTAATTTTCTTTATTTATACACAGTAAAAAATATTTCAGCATATCAAATATCTAATTATAAAATAATTAGATATTTAATATGCTTTTCCTTCATTGAGAAAAAAAGGATTTAATTCAAAATTAAGCCACATAATCATATAAAAATTATACATGAAATTAATTTTTTCATATAAATATTCGTAAACGAAATATTTTTTTGTGTTAAAACATTTGGTTTTATTAAAATCGAACGAGTAAGAGAAAAAAATCCCTTTTATTAGAATAATTGAAATTATTTTTTTTTTTATTTTAGCAGATGTATTTATAAATTTTATAATAATTAATATAAAAAAAATGCGGAAGACAATTTATACAACTTTTTCTAAAAGTGAATAAAGATTGCAATTTATTAAAAAATACTCTGACATACAAAAAAGAACTTTAATATTTAATAAATACATCTGCACGCTATAAATAACAGCAACTAATTGATCAATGTCATGTATTTAGTTTTTGGTAATTATTTTGTTAATTGCAGCGTTTACTTACGACGATAAGTAAGGAAGAAACAATCGATTCTAATCCACTAAAATGTATTATTTGTGATATGTCATATTCCATTTTTTAAAATAATTTCTTTAAATTCAATTTACCGATATTGTTTTGTATTTATGTTTCTGTGATATATATATATATATATATATATATATATATATATATATACATATATATATATATGTATTTATACACACACACACACACACACATACACACAGTTACTTCTAGTTATAATAATATATCGTACATAAGAAAGCTATCAGTTAAAAAAGCACAAACACACCATTAAATTTTAATATTTCTATTCATTGCTTTTTTTATCATACATAACAATAGATTATTTTAAACATTAAATGATTTCAGATATTTATTTATTAACGATAAATAAACAAAATAATAGAAAATAAAAAAAATATCTATCATTTACATTTCTATAAAGAAGTTTAATTTGAGAATACAGTGCAAACATTTTACAAACGACAAAATTTTCTACACTTTATAGTAAAGCTGTCGTTTCTAATTACTTTAATTCTAACTACCTCTTTGGCAATGATTTTGTTAATTTTTTGGTAACTTCAAAGCTGCGTTATTCACTTCGTATCCAGTCTCTTTTAATTCATCGATTCTTGTGATTTTGTGTTTCTGGATTCTACGTTTAAGCTCTGTTAACAAAGGTTTAATTCGATTGACGTTAAGTAATTATGAAGAGGACTTATTGTAACTTCGACATTATTATTTAGAAACCATTCTCGTTTTATATCAGTCTCACTTTTGGATCTTCACCTAGAGGGAACATATAATTATTTTGAATTTACAAACAGGTCACACTAATTTTTAAGTTCTAGTTTAAAATATTGAAGTACAATACATAACCCATTGCACTCCAAGTCTTTTTACTTAAGATTATAGCAACTCCAAAACATTTCTGATTTGGATCATCTGAAAATTTGAACTTCTGTTTTACTAAAAAAAAGTTCTTAATGTTATTATAAATTCATTTATTTAATAAAGATATTTTATGATACAACAAGTAAAACTAGAAATTAAATTTTTTAAATTCAACATAGTGTGGTACGTGTAGAAACATTCTTCTGTATGAATTCTTGGCTTATTTGGGCAAGTGTAACAATATTCGGTTGTTTCACGTCTTTCAGAGTTCCTTGCTGCCTAGAACTCACTACACAGTCCTTTTTTGTACCTCTTTTCATTACGTGAAGTTTTCCATTTAATCTGGTTTCCGAAATGCTGTTATAATCTTTCTACCTTCCACCCAGAAACTGGTTCTTAGTAGGTCTACCAAGCGTTTTGAAAATTTACAGCGTGCCATTCGTTGTTGACTATTCTTTTTTTATAGTTGTATAATGGATATACGTATTGAATACAAACATTTCTATTCCCAAAAAATAATTTCTGCCATCACTTGAGAGACTTTCTTAAGAAGAAATAAGTTGATACATATTGATCAACCCGATCTACGCCACTAATGAAAGCTGTGTAGATGAGCACTACGTCAGGTTTACTAACCTATACTTCTGACACACTTCGTGAATATCTCCTCGTAGATGTCATTTCGGCATGATCACAAATACTCAATAGAATTACAACCCTTTTATTCTTCGAAGCTAATAACGTTATATTTTCTTTTTTTAGAAGCAGTTGTTCTTTCTTAAAAAAATTGTTCTGTTACCAGTTAGGTGAGTGTTGGGTTGGATTAGGTTGAGGTACTGTTACAACATCAACAACAATACCCAACACCTGCCTTATCAGTGGCGCAATAGCGGTACCTATGAAGTTAATTCACTGGTAGTAAATAGCGCAATATCGGCGCCTACGGATTGTAAAGGGTTAAACATGTTTATCATTTGTCTTTAAAACAAATATTCATAGCACCAGAACTGAAAACATATCCTAACATCATAATGGACTCAGCACCGTATTACCTGAGAGATTAAACATTTCGCATATCCACGATTTTATCGAGTTTTCTTCAAACCATTTGTTTTCCATCAAATTGAAAAACATTAAACTTGTTCGTGTTTGTAAAAAAATTATCTTCTTCTAGAAATTAAATGCACAGTTTTTTACAATGTCTTGTACATAGCTTTCTAGTGAACGAATATGACTTTGATTAACTGTGTATATATATATATATATATATATGTATATATATATATATATAAATATATGTATATATATATGTATATATATATATATATAATTACATATAGATATATATATACATATATATACATATATATATATATATATATATATACATATACACATATATATATATATATATATATATATATAGAGAGAGAGAGAGAGAAAGATAGATAGTATATATACAAAATGATCGAAAAATATTTCTTCAACACAAAATATAAAATACTTTAAAAGCAATTTAGATACGAATTAATGAACTTGTTATAGTAAAATTATTATATAAAATTTTTACATTTTTAAAGTAAATGCTAAAGAATTTATTTATCTTTTTATTGATATAATCGATCCCTTCTCTGTTTATTGATAAACATAGTACGTTTTAAAATATACTTTACATAATTTGCTCATTACGAAGAAGAGATTCTGATAATTGACCATTAATAATAAAAACTAATATTTCTGCTTAAGAATATATTTGAATTATGATATCTGTGAAAAGACATCGAAAATTTAATTCACAAATATTTACACTATGTAAATAGTAAAATAAGTTTTATATGAGATATGCGATAGATATGAATGGCTTAAACATGAAATTTGAAAGACTTTTTTCTTTTTAGACATCCATTTTGGTATTCAATAAATCATTGATAAGTGAAATAGTTTCTATTTATTTTTCAGATTTAGATTCAATAATTTTATATTGTAAATATAAAACAGTGTTTAAAGAATAATAATCCAATATAAGGGTTGTACGTCAAATGTGATACGTTATTAAACATACTCTCATGTATATATATATATACCCATATAAATATACATATATAGGTATATATACGAGGTCAGACAATTAAGTAATGCGACAAAATTCAAAAATCGAGTATATTTAAAAATTCAGGTACATCGCTGCGATCTTCTTCAAAGTAGTCCCCTCTCGCATCTATACACTTATTCCAGCGAGTTTTCCAGTTTTCGTAACAATTCTGGAACACTTCTTGTGGGACCTCTCCGAGTACCCTCGTCACAGATTCTTGGATATCTTCAACGGAGTCAAAATGTCGACCTTTGACGAATTTTTTCATATGGGGGAATAGGAAAAAGTCGCAGGGTGACATGTCCGGTGAATAGGGCGGTTGTGGTAACGTTGCGATGCCTTTAGACGCCAAAAACTGAGAGACACTGAACGCACTGTGACAGGGAGCATTGTCGTGATGCAGAACCCAAGTCTTCGCGATCTCTGGACGCACTCTGAGCACCCTTTTTCGTAATTTTTCGAGCACATTGCGGTAGAATACTTGATTTACGGTTTGTCCAGGTGGTACGAACTCTTTGTGAACCACCCCTTTGCTGTCGAAGAAGCAAATCAACATGGTTTTCACTTTGGACTTGCTCATTCTCGCCTTCTTTGGCCTTGGTGTTCCAGGGGACAGCCACTGTTGGCTTTGTCGTTTAGTTTCGGGGTCATATTGAAAGAACCAACTTTCATCACCAGTAATAACTCGATCGAGAAGAGTAGGATCACTTTCAACCTGCTCGAGACAATCTTGAGCGATGTTCATTCGGTGGGCTTTTTGCTCATTTCGTGACATGCACTACTCGCGCGTTGTTACAAAACACTAAACAGCTGGCGAAGAAATGATCGTACGAGGGTGGTCAAGGTCTCAATCGAGAGAGTAGGGATCTGCTATTACGGTGGCGGAGTTACAGGTTCGCAGTGTTACTAAAGGCCGAGAAAAAAAATCGGTCGCATTACTTAATTGTCTGACCTCGTATGTATATATATATATATATATATATATATATATATATATATATATATATATATATATATATATATATATATATGTGTGTATATTTATATAGGTATATATATATATATATATATATATGAACATACATATACACATTACCATTTTCTGTGTAAAATATATCATATATTTATTTGTATTGAAAATTTTTAGTTATATTAATTTTATTTCTAATCTAAAATAAATTCAATATAATAGTTATCTGTGAAATAAAACCGGTTATCGGAAAGAATACATTTCTATTATATAATAATGTGTTGACAAAGCCGTAAACCGTTATAGGTAATAACTTAGACGAAGCAAAGCGAAAATGACATCTTATGTAACTGGAACGAACTCGATATGCACCGAAAATACAATCTATTTATCAATAGCCATGTTGGCTGTGCTATTGTGTGCATCGGTGTGAATAAATTTTTTTCTTATAGTTTATTGTTCGAATTGATTATTTGTTTGTTTAATTGTAATTTTACATTTTATTTGTTGATTCTTTTTATTTATTGAATCGGGTAACATGAATTTGTGGACAGAAACATATATTTAATGTTTATTTGTAGAATTATTTATATACAAGTAGTAATAGTGTTGTGTTTTGGACATATAAAGTGGACATTTTTAGACCTTTCTATGTATACACACATTGAACGTTTATTAAGGTACATATATATTTGTTATTGTATTTTAGATTTTATTAAATATTTATGTTAGAGGAATATCTTAGAAAATTGGGTAAATTAAAATAAATGTAGTCTAATTTGTCTATATGTATGCATGTTAGTGTGTGTGTGTATATATATATATATATATTTAACTACGTGCCTTTCCACAGCATATACATTCTATACGCGCACACACACACACATATATATATATATATATATATATATATATATATATATACATACACATATGTGTATACATACAGATACACATACATTCATATATATACATACACACACATAAATACACATACCCAAACATGCACACACACACACACATAAATACACATACCCAAACATGCACACACACACACATAAAACATGCACACACACACACATAAAACATACGCACACACATGTGTATATGTATACATATACACATTCATACGCATGTACAATCATACACACATACATACGTGATGTGCTCTACACATATACCACACCTCATATACATTCACTCACTCACTTACTCACACTCACTAGCCCACAGATACTAGCATGCACACACACACACACTCCCTCCCTCACGCATTTACTCACATACACTTATACACACTCTTATTATACATACATGCATACACATGTATATATCTATATCGACATATATTATTTTTAGAAATAGCATTTTTTTTAAATAACATAGTATATATAGTAATGAATTTTATAACTTTAATATGCTCCTTTCTGATATATTGTTAACCATTTTAAAATATTATTTCTTTTATTTCGATTTTAATAGTTTAAAATCAAAATAAATATGTTTTTCTTTTTTATTTAAAAATCATTTCTGAATGCGTGCCATACATTTATCATACTGTTATAGGATGCTATAATATTTAACATGTTTCTTAAAAATATTACGACATATTCCATCATCACGGATAGTTATACAAATTGGAATTATTATATTTCCTTAAAAATTTTAGGTTGATGTGTAGAAAAAAATTTTTAATTATGTATTAAATACTTCAACAATGAAATTCAATATTTGAAAAAACTGCAAATTGTAGGCGAAAATTGTTAATCAGTATAAATTAAAATGGCATTTTTATATAACTATATTCTATATAACTATTTCCATATAAATATTTTCCATATAACTATTCATATATATTCATATAAAAAACTTAATCTACAGACAATGAATTTGATTACCTTTAAATTAATTAAAGCAATTAAATAGTCTAGTTACTTTCAGCTTAATGGATTTTCAATTGCTAAGCTCAATTTCATAATAAAATGTCAAAGAATTAAAAAAAATACGTACTGGAATGTGTTCTAAACAATATTTTTTATGGAGGTTTTCAATGTAAATGATTAAAAATAAAAATTAACCCTTAAATTCATACGGTTGCAGAACTGCGACATATTTATTTTTCGTTTATATAGATGGATTAGGTACTAGAGATGTTTGCCATCCACTGTTTCATTTCTATAACATAATTGTATCAATTATTGAACAATTATATAAAATAATATATCGTATACTAATAAACCATGTGAAAAATGCAAATTTAATTAATTTGCAAGCTAGTATGTATTTATAATACTGAGTAAAAAATTTTTTTTCAATTAGATTTTAAACTTTCGAAAAAACTATGCATTTAGAGGTGAATATAAGTTATAATCTGTGTGTGTATTGAAGTATTTATCTTCGATTAATTCAATTTAAACTTCATTATTAAACCATTCAGACAATCAGATAGCTGCAGAGTAGTTGAACATCCTTGTTATACTTAACGACTACGTTTTTACAACACGAACAAACTATTTTACTTGTATCTGCTAAAAACGTCGTTTACAAACATCACCGGTGCTTCGTTAAATTTGTTTAGTTTTTGCAACCTTGGAACCGCAACCTTCATAAAAAATTCAAACAGTTTGGCTTCTGAACTATTCAACGATTCCATTTCATTAGATATAACAAGCTCACAAATCCGTACGTTCGTTTAATGATACATATTTCGTTTGACTCTACATTTACTCAGAATAATTATACACTTTCATAAATTTCAATATTTTTTTTCTCTTGTTACTTAGAAAAAAATACGGATATTGTGATTTCAGGTTGTTACACCCGAACAATTTTAATATTTTGAACACAAATATCGTTAGAAAACTGGTCGTCAATTATTAAAGATTTTATCGTACTACGTAACTACTGTTTAAAATGTTCCACAACATATGGTTTTATGTTTTGATTTATTACGTGGACACCACTCAAATAATTACGAATAGCGATTCTGAGAAAATGAAACTAGTGACCGTGTCTCTACGTATTTCTATCTAAATAACAGAAACATATTGAAAAAATAAGCATATACAATTAGAATACATCGTTTTTTTAAATTCAGTTTGCTATTAAGAGACTTGTGTTCTTGAAACGCATGTTTTTTGTTTACGATTCGAATACAATTCACTTTATTTCATAAAAAAATATCCTGTTAAAATTTCTATTAATAAATAATCTCTCGACATACGAATTAACTGAAATTCGATGACCAGATGACCAAAGAACACTATTTATTTTTCAGTTTAACATTTGTGTAGGGTATAGTTTTATACAATCTTCTCATTATTTAATTTCTTAAGACTGTGCAGAAAATTTTAGTTTAATGAACTGAATTTTAAATTATAGTTTTATATTTAATACCTGTGATTCTGTAGTAATTTTGGTCGGACGATTTTTGCCTTTTTAGATCATCTAATTATTTGCTCACTTCTAATTCCGGCATGTATTCCATCTTCATGGAGACTCTGAGTTTAAAAATTTCTAACAACTACTTGAAGAGACATCAGAGGCGAAACTAACAGTAGACATTAAACACACATCTCATAGAAATTTACCAAACTTATCAAACGACCCTCGTATTATCTACCTCTTGTAGTCTTGATTAAAGTATGAGTTAGCATTGTAAGATCTGAATTGTCTTCAAGTCGAAAAAAAAAGATTATGACAACAATTAAAAGACCATTTCTATGATATTTTCTTAATACACAGTGTAATAATAATTTGATTTTTAATAGACACAAAAATTAATGATCACTGAGTAAACTGTTTCATACTTTTTAACATGTTTTCATGATTTTATAATTAGGTAGTCTTAGACATTTCTATACAATGATCAAAATTCGTATTAAATGAACATTTTATTTTTAAATAGTTTAAGAAAAGATTCAAATCCAAGAAAACCTAATTATTCAGTTTGACAGCTAAGACTTGACGCTTTAATGTGATATATTACGAGTCATCTTATATGTTTTTTGGATAGTAAGGTTTATTTAGAAACAGACAAAATTAAATTGACCATTTTACACTTAATAGGTTGTGCTTCTTTTTTACATACATACATATATATATATATGTGTGTGTGTGTTTGTATGTGTTTATATATATATATATATATATATATATATATGTATACAGCAAATCTTTAGACAATATGGATTCTTTTCAACACGGTAGAAGTTAAATATCTTCAAACTTATTTTTCAGTTTATCTTGGTGTAAATTTGAGGCATAGATATGTAGGTGTTATTAAATTGTAGGTGTAAAATAATTTATTGAACATTTTGTAGTTTCTATTGATCTTTTTTAAAAAAGTAAAATTTATAACTGACTGTTATTTCTTTAATTTAAAACGCAATATAGTATTATAGGAACGATATAACATATTTTCTATGGACTTGTACAATACGGTTACACATAAGAGGTGTTTTTGTGAAACTAATTAACCGTGCTGTACGAGAGTTTGATATATATATATATATATATATATATATATATATATACATACTGATAAATGTGAGTACATACTGTGGAACTCTGTTATAGAGAAAGGTGCGAATCTGATTATATTTGCTCGTTGTATTAGTGACAGATAATTTGAACTTAGATATTATCTTGTTTATGAATCACTATAATTTAACTATTAATTGTTTTAAACAGTAGTACATGAAATGAATATTAAATAAATACGAAATTTATATGCAAATATGTGAACGTAGATAGAATATAAATATGTTCATCACTTTATTTAATACACAACATTTTAAGCTTTAATTAACACACGTTTTTAATTAGAATAATGTAAATGATTTCATACTTGGTCTTTTTTCACTGGTATATGCATATATATATATATATATATATATACATATACACATATATATATATATATATATATATATATATATATATATATAGGCATATATATATATATATATATATATATAGACATATATATATATATATATACATACATATAGATTTACATACATATATATACATATAGACAGCAAACCCTCTTATAGCACGAAATATGGTATATCGTTTTTATAGTACTATATTGCGTTTTAGATTTAAAAAAGGATGAATTTTATTATGTACTTTTCTTTTATTTAATATATGAATAGAAATTACAAAATGTTCAATAAATTATTTTAATAATACCTACATATATATAGACATATATATATATATATATATATATATATATATATATACATATATATATATATATATATATACATACATACATATAGATTTACATACATATATATATATATATATACATATAGACAGCAAACCCTCTTATAGCACGAAATATGGTATATCGTTTTTATAGTGCTATATTGCGTTTTAGATTTAAAAAAGGATGAATTTTATTATGTACTTTTCTTTTATTTAATATATGAATAGAAATTACAAAATGTTCAATAAATTATTTTAATAATACCTACATATCGACCAGTATACCTTGAGGTCATAGAGAGATGTTTCAAAAATTAAGTATTTAGATATTTAACTTTTAAAAATGTTTTATTAATAAAAAATCGTTATCATGTAATTCAAAGAAGTAAATTTGACAACTGCGAGATATCCAGTAATATTTATTGATATAACATCTTATTATTTCGTCTTAATCGTGATTTTTGCTCCATTTATTTTTCCTTGCATACATAAAATCGTATCTTACATATATATATATATATATATATATATATATATGTGTGTGTGTGTGTGTGTGCGTGTATGTATGTATATGAATGAATACGTAAATAAGTATGCATCTATGATTTTGTACCAGCTGAAATCATTTCGGGTAACCTATTGTTCCTTTGTCATAGTAAAGTTCAGTATAGCCATTTATGTATTTTGTTTCACTGATGAACAAAACAGTTTCAATTTGTGATTTATTCGAGTTTTAAAATTATGTCATCGATATTATATGATGTATTATTTTTATGTTATCAAATCAACAACTGTATTTGATAATTAATATTGTTTTAATAGTCAATTTAATCTTTCTCTTTCTTTCAAGTTAATGTATTAATTTACAATAACATGGAAATTTTTTTCTGAAATTTTGTATTTATTTTACAAGGGGATTCCCTCCCTTACTCATTACGCTCGCCGACCCGCCGAGGGATTCGCCTCCGCTAACTTTACTCGCTCCTCCGTCTTGCTTTGTTCACTTTTGTCATGTTTAACAATTTTTAAACGAAAAATGAAAAACGAAATAAAGATATTGTATAAAGAAATTTATTTTTTGATTTTAAATGAAACCGTGAAAATCGTGAAACTGAAAAGAAAACTTATTGTAAACTTATTCTAAAACTCATGTGTACACGATATTCGTAAGTGATTTGTGTTATTCTGTACACCGAAATTTGATATCCCGCTTAGAGGTACATCCAGAGAGACCAACATACAACTGACCGTGCCCGAATACTGTGTCATTGGAATCGACGAACATGATCCCGTGAAACATCGGAAATGATCGGATTGGAAATAGTTAATGTGTAACTTGAAGAGTATAGTTTTAGGGGAAGCGGCGTTGCGAGGAGGTGATCTAAACTGAAAAAAAGTTTTTGTTTTATGGAAATTTACAGTGAAATTATTTTATATATATATATATATATATATATATATATATATATATTATAGTGCTTCCTGTCGTACAGCAACAGAGAGTGAACGATTTATAGAATAGAAACGCCCAAGTAAAGCACTCTGGCGTTTATTATACGGCGCTCCTTAATTACAGTTAGCTATGTAGAGTAAAAATGCAGGAGGAGGAAAAGATATCGTTGCACTATTGCAATTTTCGGTACGACAGGGAATATTGTATATCCAATATATTAGTGTTGCTGTATTTTTCATTCTTTAAATGGATGTTTATTTTAAAGTCTCTATAGGGGAAAAACAATTCTACATCTAGTATTTAGTAGATACGTTATGACTCGATACGATAATTGACAGGCATACATTAGGATAATAAAATGATTTTCTTGGCTATAAAAAGCCGAAATTGTATACAGTTACTCCCAGTCATATTCGTATACGATAAAGCTATTTATTAAAATCTGTGTATACACATACACATTAAATTTGAATATTTTTATTCATTCTCTCTTGTTTTTCCTTTATAAGATAGCGGCGACGAAGACAGTAAAAACTCACTGTGTGATCAGAAAACAGAAATCAATCGACTGTGTGTGCATATTCATCGTACTGTTATTCGAAACGGTTTCTGAACCGCAGTAAAACATTCGTACTTATTAGTCGTAAACGTTCCTCTTGAATATGAATAAAATATGCGGCGGTTGTATTCGGAGGCGCTAAAAATGAAAGCATATGGGTGAGTCGGTAAAGGCCAGACGTGTACGAAAGTGACGAAACTGGCATACACTATTCGATTTATTTTACAAATGACTATGAACTCTAGTTCTGTATTCAAAATGAATATTTTATTCAATTGGACCGCGTGGTGTTTGTAATGTGCCGCCTCTTTGAAATGCCAGTCGACCATTGTGAGCTGCACTGATCGTTCCGATGCGAACCGCGCGCTCAACGTTTCGTATATTTATTGGGCCGTTTGCCTTCGCTGCGCAATTGATATTCTTCGGCTGTAAGCTCGCAGTGTTTTTTCGTGTAATGTAATTTAATATATGGCCTTATGAGTTTTGCATGATAATTGTATGGGTATTTTTTTCGAACGTTGTCACTTGTTCCCGCGTACGTTATAAGGAACGTATTCAGACTAGTTTGATTGTTATCGTTGGAGTAATTGAAGGTTATTGCAATTATGAATAAATTACTTTATATAATTGAAAACTAATGAATATATCAGGTAACTAAGAAAGTTCTGTCGTTTTTTAATTGAGAGAAAATCACTTGTGTATTTTTACATAAAATAACTTTATTCATCAAAATATCGACCTTCGCATTGGACAACCTTTTCCCAGCGAGAAGATATTTTATAAATTCGATTTTTACAAAACTGATTATTTTTATTTTCAAAAAATGTAGACACCTCCATTTTTAATTCTTCTTCATTATTAAATTGTTTACTACTCGTACGATTGTTTAAAGATAAAAATAGGTGGTAATCTGATGGAGATATGTTTGGGGAATACGGAGGATGGGGAGGATCTCCCACCCTAAATTCATAATTTTTGTACTGGTTTCTACTGAAACGTGTGGCCGTGCATTTCTCACAAAAATAAAACTTTTTTACAATTTAAAAGTACTGGCTATTTTTGTTTTAATGCATCTTGTACTCGTTGGAGTTGTTCACTATAAATATTTTCCGTGAGGGTTTGAGCTACTTGTAGATATTCATGGTGAATAATTTCTTTAGAAGTCCACCAAATACAGAGAAAAATTTTTCGTGGTGTTAACTTTCATTTACGACTTTGTGGGAAAGGATCTCCTAATGAACGCCAGTAGTGAGTACGTTTGTAGTTGGAATAAATAATCCATTTTTCATCAGTGGTCAAAATTTGATCTAAAAATTTTCATGATTTTAGTCGTGGAATAAGAAATGTACAGATTGTAAAATACTGAAATTTGTTATTGGGAGTTAATTCGTGTGGTACCTATTTACTTAATTTCCACCTCTTTCCTATTTTGTGTAAATGTTTCCGTATTGATTCGTCACTTACTTTGAACATTTCTGCAAGCTTTAACCCTTGGTACCGCTATAAGCGGCCAAAGCTACCGGCATTGGAATGGGTAAACCTTCCGACCGAAGAAACCTGGTCATTACAACGAGACGGGTCGTGGCCAGCGGGCTTATTTTGCGCCCCGAGCTGACCCTCCCGTAAACTGTCACAATATCATCTAAACGTGTGCTCGATTGTGCTCTTCGTTCTCTTTCTCGAGGATCGAGCGATATTACCAGCTCAAGTTAAATGTTCATCGTACTTGGATTAGTGACGCGCGTTGTCAATACACGTCATCAAACCCCAATAAAAATGTAAAAAAGCGGACAAGCATTTTTGGGTTAATTCGTCACCGTGGGTGAAATATGAATCCACCACTCTACACACCTGAGTCGAAGCAGCAGTAAAAGAGTAGACAACGACTGGTGAAAGTGCACCGAAGAAGTTGAAGACCATTTAGTCGGTTGGGAAGGTGATGGCTACTGTTTTTTGGGATTCTCAAGGAATCATCTTGATCGGCTACTTAACGAAAGGAAAAATGATAACAGAAACCTATCATGTTACATTTTTGGACTGTTTGAAAGAAGAACTGAAACAAAAATCCCCAAGATTAGCGCACAAAAAGGTACTCTTTTACCAGGACAACGTACCGTCCCACAAATCGACCGTCACAATGCCAAAATTGCCCGAATTAGGATTCGAATTGATTCCTCGCCCACCCTATTCTTTGAATTTGACTCCGTGTGAGTGCATTTTCTTCCCAAACTGAACATTTGTCTCGGTGGGAAGAAATTCTCGTCGAATGAGGATGTCATCGCCGCCGTCAATGCGTATTTTGCAGACTTGCTGATCTGTATAGCCATCACTGGAGATTATGAGTAATGATATTTAATTTTTTCCAAAAAATAGTGTTTAACTTGCCTTTTTTCAGTACTTATCAAACGACTCACATACAACTGTTTTAATTTATAATTAATTTTATATATGACATAAATATAATAAAAGTATAGTTTTTGGTTCTATTGAAAATAAAAGTACAAATTCAATATATCAGAACATAATATCTTAATATAATTTAAATTTGAATTGAATACAATTATCCACAGGAAACGTTTTTCATTATTTCGAAATTCGTATGATTTAAGTTGTTCATATTTTAGAGTAATCAATGCATGAACAATATGTTTATAGTACTTAGCTGTTCATTATTAAATCTTAAATCGTTCGTTGTTAATCTTATAAATTGTATCATTCATTATCATTCAATTTGAGTTAAAACTCTTAGATTTTAATTCATATTTACATCCCGCGACAGAATTAAAAAACATGTATATATTTTTGTACGGTCTTACCGTGTGTTCCAAGGTCTTGAAATAAATTTGAATTTATATTTTTAGAAAGATTCTTATCGTTTCGACGATCGAAAACGTTCTATTTGCGAACAATCAACTGAAAATAGAGACAAGTGATGGATTCACGGCATCTTTTAAAAATTCGTCTGCGACGTCTAAATACATCATTATTAATGCATGTACGTTGTCGTCAAGTCCGCTTCTGTTTTCCAATAGTGATAGATAATGGGAACGTTTAGCATTTTTATCGTATACTTATTATTTATATGCTGTCTTTATAGCGGGTGTAAATACTTATACGTGCTTAACATTTTCCGTAGGCGCTGTTTCAACGAATCCTTCTGTTTCGAAATTGGAAATATAATGAGCAAACGTTTACGTTAATACTGTGTGTACGGTTTTTTTTTCTATACATCGGTTCGGTTAGAGCACGTGGTTTTAATCACGATTTGGATTGAAGTTGTGGTTGAAATACTTGTATTGTGTGTATGTGTTTTTTATAATCGAGACACGTAGCCTTTTTTAATTTAAAATTTATCGAAAGAATCGACTTTTAAAAGACATTGTTTTAATGATACATTGTGATTATAAATCAAACAAGTTCTCTAACTGTACGACAGTTAGTTTTTCGGAAGGTCTTTAGATAAATCATAATTATTTATAAATGAATGTCATTAGTCTCTTTAAAACAGATCTTATAATGAAACAATATACGTGATTAAATGATGTTAAAACTATTATTTTTACTCTAACTGGTAATATTTTTATTGTAATTTAATCCATTCGAAATCTTTTTTCATAGAATTAGTTGAAATAATTATTAATAAACACTTTAATTAATAAATCTATTAGGAGGTTCCATTGAAAGCTGCTGTTTTTTTGAGAATTTATTTCAATAAAAAAGATATGTAAATACATTAATCAAAGGGTTTTCCCTTGGAAGCTACGACTTTTTTCCATTTTTCTGGCAGAAGTTGAATTCTGTGACGAAAGAATGGTATGTCTTTTGAGCCAATCCATTCAGCAACTCAATTTTCGACTTCTCCGTAGTTATGGAAATGTGTATCTTCCAAAGTGTATTGGAATAATTGGAATAGATGGGAATCGTTTGGGGTCAGGTCCGGAGAATTTGCTGGTTGCAGCAGAACCTCCCGTTCGAGCTCCTGTCAGTGTTTATTTCACGGTTATAGCAACATGGGGTTGAGTGTTGTCATGGAGAAGAATCAATTTTTGGAGATTTGATGGGATTGATTTTCGTTTTTGCATCAAATTATCGTTCAAACGGTTCAATTGTTGCCGATAACGTTCGGCGGTGATTGTTTCCTTCGGTTTCAACACCTCATAATACACGACACCCTCCACATCCCACCAAATAGAGAGCATTGCTTTGTGACCGTGGATATCTCGCTTTGGTATCAACGTTGATGGTTGGCCACGATCAATCCATGATTTCTTGCGTTTTTGGTTGTCGAAATAAATTCATTTTTCATCACTGGTCACAATACGCCATAAGAAACTATTCTTTTCATGTTGTGTAAGAAAAGAAATCGAGATGTTCAAACGATTAACAATGAATTTTTTGATCAATTGATATTGCAGCCATCTCTCCTCTTTCTGGATCTTTCCCATGGTTTATAAACGCCGTGAAATGGTTGATTTATCTACTTTGAGCTATTGAGCCAATTATTTGAGTGTTTGAGCAGGGTTTTCTTCTAATAGAGCTCTCAGTTGTTCATCTTCGAACTTTTTCGATTGACCTGGCCGTTATTTATCGTGAACGTCACAATCACCACTTCTGAATCATCGAATTCAATCTCTACATACTGTTTCTGATGAAGCAGATTCACCACATGTTTTCTCAAATAATCGATGAGCTTCAGCTGTACTTTTTTTTAAATCAAAATAATGTAGTAATAATCAAAATAGTGTAGAAGTACACATCGGAAAAACAACTTATCGCGTTGCATTTTAATTTGGTTTTAGAAAAACGCTGGTGTAAATAAAGGATGGTGTCTGGTGATTGAATTCAGTGGGAAATGTTCACACTGTAAAATGTCATAAGAGACATCTTTCACTACTCACAGCATACGCACCTAGAGCCATCTACACGTGAACAGCGGCTTTCAATGCAACCTTTTAATATTTTTGTACGGTTCTTATCGACTGGCAGCCAATTAATCAGCTTTTAATCGGCAGCGCTTATTCATTAAAAGCCTACTAATCGTCTGTTTTAGCCACTTGTTTGAGCCTATTGATAGTTCTGTTGAATCATTTGAGTTTTTTTGACATGACTAGTATCAGCTCGTAAATTATTCTTTGGTAGCTTGGAAATAAACTCCAGTTAGTTTATCTATAAGCTAACTGAAACAGTCGTGAAAGATAATAATTTGATTAATTAATTAATGTCAATTTAGTCTTCTACACTGTTATAGTTCATTATTAAATTTCAGTCCTAAAAACTAAGCATATGTCTACTTTTTATATTTAAATATATTTTTAAAAATATTAGAATTCATGATAATTTCTTGCAATCTTTTTATGCGAATCATGAATTAAATGATTAATCAAACTATTAGATATTTAGTAGTTTAAAGTAGAACTGTTTTCCAGACATTTTTTTAATACAAGAGTCAATGATCTTCTGTAGGTTTGAAATCGAACACTGCTATAAGATTACAACTAATTAATTAATTTACTTAACTGCGTATTTTTTTAATCGTATCGTTTTCGTTCCACATCCTTGTGCTTTTTCTGTTACATATTATACAAAAAAAAATACAATTTGCTTTTCTCCTTTTTTCATTCATTTTGGCACATGTTTTGTATTTCACAACAATTTCCAAGAACTCGTACGTTTTGTGTACGCTCCGTGTATTTAAACAAGTAAGTATAAATTACTTGTAGGTGGAAACAGTGTGACCTCTTCTGTGACCTTGTACATGTTTTTGCAATTAAATTCGCGTTTAGAAAAAAATATGTTTGTGTTTCGATGAGATTTATGTATATAATGTGGTTGTTGACCCCAATAATATGTATATTAATAAATCGATGTTTGGGAATATTTAATTTCACTTGCGATTGAGTCACTTACGACGTATATTATGCATATTTTATAATAATCGTGTCGTAATTTCGTCGTTGGATGTAAAGAATACTAAAACAGAATTTGTTAAAGAGAATGAATAAGGTAAATCGATTATGGCGATTGATTTTAAAACATTGTCTTGTTTATTGCGGTAGGATGAGAAGTATTTTATGAAAAATTTGTACTTAGATGTGGATTTTTGTAGTAATGTGTTGTTTTTAAAATATTATTCTGTCATATGTGTATCATACATATATGTGTCATATATGTGAGTCCTATATTGATCATTTCATAAGTTATTTTTCTGTCATATATGTATCAATAGTTTTAATTTTTTTCAAAACATTATTTTACATTTCTACTTTTAACGAAGCTTTTTTTGTGGTTTGTACGAAGAAAAAAGAATTAATTTGTTAAAAAAGTTTTTGTCTGTGATAATAAAGTTTGTAAATACCCATTTACTTATGTACTTAATTCTTTTATTAATAATATAAATAAAATTGTATAATGAGGCTGATATATATATATATATATATATATATATATATATATATGTTTATTTTATAAATAGTATGTCGGTGTTTGCTTGGTGTGAGGTTTGTCAGAATTATCTCATGTAAGCGTAACAAATTGAACACGACAAGGCTACATGCGCCAGATACAATTATCTAGCGGCGACAGAACACGATTCGCTACGTTAACGACACTAATTATAATTTACGGACTTCACACTTTAAATAATACCGTTGTGTCAACAAGAGACGCTTAAGACTATGTTGGAAAAATGTATCCACATCGCGCTTATTTGTCACAAAAAAATATGTCTAGCGACACGCCGACTTTTCAATAGAGGATGGCATTGTATGTCAACATAAAAAAATTGTATTTTTTTTCTGCTTGCTCTTGAAAAAATATCTATAAAAACAATAGTCTGTTTTGTCGGGTGTTCTGTTACGGTCGACATATTTTGGGATATTTTGGTAATTAGGAGTGAAATGATTTAAATGTGAGTTGATTATTGCGGTGGTCTATATTATGAAATCTTGAAATATGTGTATATATGTTTTTAAATTTTAACAAATACCATGGTAAATTATAAATCATAAAAGTATATCACTATATCATAGATATTATTTCGAATCGATCTTAGAATTGTGAATATCGTTTCTTTTTACTCAACGAAAGTCATCATTTAATCCGGAAAAAAATCTAAATCGGTTTAATAATGAACAGAGTACTAGAAACCGATTTTTCACTATTTTATGTATCCTCCAGAATCTGTTTTTGTCCATCATGAGTTTAGTATCATCCAGATAAAATGTAATTAATTTGGAGGTAAAAAGAATTCCTATTATCTATAATTATATCATATTTTTCTAGAAACTAAAATTACAAAAGCGAAAACAAATTATTGAACTTCTTATTTTTTTATAGTTTTATTTTTATTTCACATTTGGCTTAATGTAGATAAGATGCTGACTTTAAACCTTTGAATTGCTTTTTGTATGGTATATTGTTGTAAAATCAAAAAATTAGTATCATTAATTTCGAAAAAATAAACCTGACTAGTATACAGTAAATTCAAAGAAATTTCATTTTTGTCTCATATATATATATACATATTAAACCTTTTTATAACACGGTACTCTGATATAACACGGTAAAAAATTGCGATAGCTCTCCTATAACATAATATTATTATAACACTGTTTCAATATAGCACGATTTATTAAACTTGGATAATCTTCAAACAACACGAATGTTTCCATCACACTGTTCTGGTTGAAATTCCCCGAGAACACGGAATCCCGTTGTATGCATAATAATGCGAAGTCTATGCATCACTGTTCTTACTAAAAACTAATTCAGTAGACGGTTTCTTGTCCATAAATTCAGACACACTCCGAGAACACGGTTTCGATATAACACTGAAAGAATTTCCCTGCTTTGTATTATTTATAGGTTTCGTTTAACATAGTTTCGATACGAGACGGAACGAATTAACCGTGTTATAGGAGCGTTGACTATATATATATATATCTTCATTGGAACATTTTATATGTATTGCAGTATTTTCAAAATGGTTGATGCATATTTTGCAATTATTGAAATAACGTATCAGATGTATATGCTGCTTAATTGTACGTAATGTTTTCTCAGTTTTGTGGAAGATTAACAGTGATCATACACATTTACAAGAAATAATATTAGTTATCATGGAAGTATCAAAAGAGCATATTAGGCATATTTTGCTTTATGGGTTTCGTTTGGGCAACAACGGTACAACCGCAATGAAAAAATTGTGTGAAATGTATGGTTCAGATGTTATTAGTCTTAGTCAAGAACAAATATCATTTCAACGATTTCGGTCAGGAAACTACAACCTTGAAGATAAAGAAAGGTCAGGACGTCCTCAAGAGTTTGTTGATGATATCCTGAGTATACTAGTTGAACAAAATCTTAGTTCAACGATAGAATTCACTGAGAAAATCAATCAATCATTCAGTTATTCATAGGTACTTGAAAATGATTGGTAATGTTTCTACGCTGGATCAATGGGTACCGCACGGGTTATCGGACTTTAATTTAAAATAACGTGTGGACATTTGCACTTCTTACCTTTGCAGATTGTCATCCATCATATTCCCGTGATCTAACACCATCTAACACCATATATATATATATATATATATATATATATATATATAAATATATATATATATATATATATATATATATATATATATAAATATATATATATATATATAAATATATATATAAATATATATATATAAATATATATATATAAATATATATATATATATATAAATATAAATATAAATATATATAAGCTACTTGTTAGTAGTTAAGTTTGATACAGAATAAGGAATGTATTTGTGAGAATTTTGATCATTATTGGACACAAAACTGTGGACAAACAACACAAACCGTTTGTAGTGTGTGTGCGAATCGATTAGTAATTATACAAACGAACGGATAATCCATTTTATACGGCAAACAGTTCATCTCCATATATTTCGAGCGCTTCATTACCCAATATCTATTATTAGTGTGTTAACAATCTCAAGTTACGTAACCGGATAGTAATATTTAATATAGAACTTTAATCTATTGCCTTTTACGCTCATGTGTGCGTGCGTTTTATTTAACGATGTTATTAACGTTTAAGCTCATGAAGCGTCTTTGCAAATTAATTTTACCTACCATACGCCTCGAGCAACATAACATCCGTATCTGTTTTATGTGTGTGTCGAGACCACGATTGTTATAGTATGAGGTGTTGTTAAAGATTGTTTAGATATCGAAGTAACTGATGTTGGAGATCTTTCGTTTTGTATGCGGATATCATCATATGGGAATTCGTTATTATAATTCTCGTTCTAGAGAATAAAAACAGTAAAAAATAAATAAATTACAAAAAGTATAACTAAAAGTTGAAATTAATACAATGAATAATTCATCCAAGAACAATTATGTAATAAAAATGAAAAAAAATTTATAAAATTAACACTGAACCCCCCAATACCGCTCCCCGTATTGAAAATTTATTTAGTACAACATAATTTTATAAACTCTGCTCCATTTTTCATTAATATTTTGAAATAATTACTGCTAGTCAGTAACAGATTGTGATAACATATCATTTATAAATACTAAACTGCTTAGTTTTCAATGTGAACTCTTCCCATTTTATTATTCGATTTTGGCTATAAGATTTTTACAGTAAGTGTTTTGACACAGTGGCTAATTCACTTTCATAAATGAATTTTTCTCTAGATTCATAAAATACGAATATATTTCTGATCAAATATATTCAAAAAATTATTATTGTATTTTGAAACACTTTTTCTTAAGCGTATTTCGTTGGCGATGCCATCGTTCTCAGAGTACTAAAATCTAATTCTTTACCTTCTATGGATAACAGAATCGCCTCTGAATTGCATTTAAGAACAATCAAGTGATAAATCATTTATTTAATAACATTTTCCCATTTAATCAGAAGAATATTTGTAGTGGAGCAAGTATGGAGCGAGAAATAAATTCGTATAGGCAAGTGATTTTAACCTTTGTACCAAAAATTTTATTATTCTGATGTTTTGTATGAGAAAAAAATCATTTGTAAATCTAAAAGGTTTTCCTTGACAATTTAGTACTTATTCATAATTTCATTGTTTATAAGAATTAATTGTTAGGTCTAAGAAATCGTACTGTGTTTATAACTTATCTTTTACGTCTTCTTCTTCGATGGCGCTACAGCCCAAATCGAGCCTTGGTCTCCTCAATTTTCTGCCTCCAGACATCTCTCTGCCTAGCAGTCCTTCTCCAGTTTCTTACTCTCAACAATTACACTCCATTCTTCTTTACATTGTCTATCCATCTGCGCTTTGGTTTATTTACAGGTCTTCTCCCATCTGGTTGTTCATCCAAGATCCTTTTGGCAATCTTAAGTACGGCATCCACTCAGTGTGGCCTGATCATCGCAGGCGGGACATTTTCATAAAAACCGATAGTTTTGGTTTCTTGTAGATTTTATATAATTCGAAGTTCTAGTGTATTATCCATATACTCCAATCGTTTGCTGGCCCAATTATCCATCTAAAGATTCTTCTTTCGATGGTATCCAATATTTCTGCGGTCTCAGCTGACATTATCCACGATTCATTTCCATAAGATATGATAGTACGAATGAGGGTTTTATACAGTCGGATTTTGGTTTTCCTGTGCATATTTTTTGATTTTATTCTGGGAAAGGGCGCAAAATATGTTTTATTTGCTGCTGCTATTCTTTTTTGTACTTCTTGAGATTCCTCATTTTCACTGGTAATGTTTGAGCCAAATTATGTGAAATTGTTTACAACCTAGAAATTGTAATCAAAGATTGTGATGTTTTGACCTAATCTTCTCCCTCGTCTTTTATTTTGCAGCACTAGTTTGCTTTTATTCTCATTTATTCCGACACCAATATCTGATGCAGCGATGTCAAAGTGTTCAAAGACTTCTTTGACAAATATAGGTATTTCCATGAAGTTTAGGTCATTGACATACCCTGCTATTTTTTGTGTTTTTTTGAGTATGGTGGAGTTCATGTTTACTTGTATATTCAAGTGATAAGTTTAATAGCATTGGGGCCAGACTATCACTTTGTTTTAGGTCCTGCGATACTTCAAAATGTCCTATAAGTTTCCCATTGATCTTGACTTTACATTGTGTATATTTCATTTTTATTTTCACTCGCCGCACTAATTTAGAAGTTATATCCTGGTTTAGAATTATTGTGTACAGCTTTTCCCCGTTAATATTGTCTTAGGTCTGCTTAAAGCTGAAGAAAAGCTGATACACTTCTATGTCAAACTCCTATCATTTCTCAAGCACTTGATTAATCGTGAAAAGTCGGTCTATTGTGGATCTTCCTGGCCTAAAACCTGCTTAGTATTCACCTAAGATTTTCTATGTATATTTTGTAGCTTCTCTTTAATAGTCGTAGTCAATATTGTATATGAGGTATTTAATAGGGATATTCCTATGTAGGAATTTCCACAATCAAGCTTGTCATTCTTCTTATGAATGAGACAAATAATACTCATCTGCCATTTTTCAGGAAGATATTCAGAGTTCCAAATTTTAATGATACTGTCATGTTTTTTCTTTGCAAGTTGCTGTCCCCCATGCTTGATCAGTTCAACAGGGATGTTATCCATTCCTGGATCTTTATTGTTTTTTAATCGCTGAATTATTTTCCTCGTGTCTTCTTTTGTGTGTGGGGGGGGGGGTACTACAATCGGTTTATTGTATTGTGTGTGCAGTCGAGGGACAGGATAAGTTCTCTCTCGGTGGGTATATGAGTTTATTGGTCCATTGAAGAATTCATGCCACCTCTTTTTTATTCTATACTTATCTCCTATTATATCTCCTTCCTCGGATTCGTACAGCAAGGTATTGTCTCTTATATCACTCATAAGTCTTTCTTTGAAGATGAAAATTGTTTTATAAATTTTGTACGATTTTAGTTGAGAACTATTAAGATTTAGTACATGTTAAGTAAAGTGAATAGCAGAATATTCGTACCTTCATTTCGCATAAATTCATCTCTGAAAGATTTTATGACATAGGTTGGAATTGTCTAGAAATTTAGGAAATCAAACTGTATTTATTTATAATTTAGTAAAAAAATATCCTAAAATCGACGATTCAGAGCCTTTTTACAATTGTAATTACTTAATTGTTTTTTAGTATATTTAATCCAATCAAAAATACCTTTCTATCTCTTAATAGCTTTAGTTAGAAATATGAGGTTGATAGAAAAAAATTCGGGTTATGACTTTCAAATTCATGTATATTTTTCTCAGGTAGCTATTTGAAGTAGTTCAGAACTGTTGGATGTCTAACGATTAAATTTTGTGAAAGCTCTCGAATTGTTGTACTTGGCTTTGATTCAAATAACTCATTCAGTTGATCGTTATCAATTAAAGAAGAACGCCCTTGACCTTATTCATCTTGAAGGTTCTCGTCCTTAGCACGAAATTTTTAGAACCATTGCACCGTACGTCTCTTAACAGCATCCACACCAAAAACATTATTTAGATTACGAACAGTTTCTGGTACTTTGCCATCCGTTTTTAACTTTTATTTGATTCTTTTCCATCCTTTATTCAATAGCCTAATTTGAAGAAAAATTAATAATAAAACCAAAGTTGATGTTACCAAAATACAGACTGAAAAATGCACTTTAAAATGATATTAACATGAACACGATGAAGTGACATTTTCATTGAAAAAAATTAAAGTTAGAATTTAGAAAATAAAAACTGCAATTATTTTCCTTCCAACCTCATAGTTTTATAATAAAATGTTCTGCTTCGGTGAAATGTAATTTTAAGATCAAAAAATCATATATTATTATTTATCTGAGGTATTATTTTGAAAACAGAAACTTTGTGGATGGTTTTTTTCTATAATTTATGACAAAAAGTGATAAGCTTCTATATATTATATGTATTGGAGATTACATATGTGTCTGATTAATGTTTGTTTATTCCTACTATGTTAAAATACTCATCCTAAAATACGATTATCCTCTCATAATTTGCATTCAAAAATAAAATTATCTCTTATAAATCAGCGACCTGAGAATCTGAACACTTCACGCTCGTCTACTACAATTTGAAATAAACATCATAGGACTTATTTGCCACACACATGGACCACCTTATACTGTATGTAAGATGATTGTGTCGCCACCTGTTTTTTCCCTCGAAAAAAATCAATTTAAAAATAAAAACTTCACGCGCCGTCAAGCGTTAGTTGTTGAGAGAGCCACTAATTGGCCAACTTAATCACTGATTAAGCGTAGATAATCTAATGTTGAAAGCGACTCTGTTCTATTTTCTGTACGAAAATATGTATATCTGGCGTATGTCCAGTCGGACGATTGAGTGTTCAGAGACGGGACTCGACAGGTTTTTCTTCAAAAAGTTTTTACTATTAAATCAGAAGTTTTTAAAAAGAAATGCAGTTCATTTTATCATAAGATTAAGCCGGATATTGAAAATAAAAAAATACAATTAGAACGCGCATGAATATATATTTTTTTTACATTTTCTTTTTCAAGAAACCATTTACACTTTTCTTCAAAATGTATTTTACTGTTGACATTTTGATATCAACGGTATTCATCCAGATTATAAGACAAAATGTTTTATTCTTTTTTGTTATCATGTTATACAATTCAGTCCATAAATTTCGAAAATATTTATTTATATTATTATTATTTGTATTAAACTTTTTGTTCTTTGACTAGTACAACTATGATTGTGAATGATTTTGAAAAAATAAAATCAATTAGAATTTTTATAAAATAATACTTAAACAACAGTGTACTAAAGCTCGATATAGAGAAAATATTATTCTATTTAAATTTATTAATGTATGAAGAGCAGAAAAAACGTTGACAATAATTAGTAAACTGCGCACCAGTGAATTAACTATAATCAATGGATATAATAAAATTTGCACAATAAAATTCATCGAAATAAACAAGACTGTTTACTTGCTCTCGTTGCTGAATTGAGCAGGAAATAAGAATGTGCAAATAATTAAAATATAGATATTAGGTTGGTAGGAAAATAATTGCGGTTTTTGTTTTCTGAGTTCTAACTTTAATTTTTTTTTACTGAAAGTGTCATTTCATTGTGTTCATGTTAATATCATTTTAAAATTCATTTTTCGGTCTGTATTTTGGTAACACAAACTTTGGTTTTATTAGTAATTTTTTTTTCAAATTGAGCTATTGAATTAAAGATAGAAAAGATTCAAATAAGAGCAATTTTTGTATAAGATCAAAACGGGTAGTAAATCAGCAGAGACTGCTTGTCAACTAAACGATGCTTTTGATGTGGGCACTGTTAAAGAACGTACGGTGCAATGGTGGTTCCAAAAATTTTGTGCTGGGAACGAGAGCCTTAAAGATGAAGAAGACCACGGGAGTCCTTCTTCCGTTCATAATGACCATTTCGACTGATTGAATTTTAATGGGGTTACCTCAATACGTTTATACAAACAAACTAAAGGCAATTAAAGGTCTAAAGGAGAATATTCGTCACGAAATCGGTGTGATAACCCGGGAAATTTGCTAAAATGCTATGAGAAATTTATCAAAACGGTCCATTTTCGCTCCGCAGCCAGAGGTAGCGAATTTTAATATTATTTTTTTGATATTATTTTCCATATATAATTCCAGAGTCTAAGTAATCAAATAAAAAATCCTGTTTTCCATTCCATAAAGAAACTATAAAAATATAAAATTTTAACCTACATTTAAAATATTTTGTATACACATACAGGGATAAAATTATTAGGTTACTAAGAAAATAATTGCGGTTTTTGTTTTCTGAATTCTAATCTTAATTAGTTTCAATTAAATTGTCATTTCATCATGTTTATGTGAATAAAGCAACAGAGGCTGCTCGTAAATTAAGAAATGCTTTTGGTATGGGTACTGTTAAAGAACGCATGAAATAATGGTAATTTGAAAAATTTCGTGTTGAGGATTTTTGAAGATGAAGTAGGTCGCAGGAGTCTTTTTTCAGTTCATAACGACCAACTGAAGGTGTTAGTTGAATTAGAACAACACATAAAAATTCGAGAGCTTGTACAAAAGTTAGGCATTAGTCATCCAAAAGTTCTGGACCACTTAAAATAGCTAAAAAATTAAATGTATATGAATTGGAAGATCATAAATTGCAATTATTTTTCTACCAACCTAATAAAATATAAATCTGGTACTGAGAATACATTTATTTTCACAGATGAATTTTTCACTCGTCCTACACAACACAAACGTTCTCTGTTTATACATAATTGATCATTTTAATTCTTGCTAATCCTTATTTAGATAACTATATTATCAATTTCAACGCGTTGAACTTGAAGTTACAGAAACAATCAAGAACAATCTTATTATTCTGTATTTTAACGCTTTAAATATGATTACATTGGCATTGAAACGCATATGTATATAAAACACTAAAGACGATCAACAATTAATTATTGTACATTTGAGATTAAAAAAGAAATTATATTTCACGGGGGCGAGTAAAAATTTGTAAAAATAAAATAGTTTTAAAATTTTCAAAAATTTTCTGCATGCCTAACAAATCTTCTCTTGTCCTATTTACGGTACTCAAGTCATATTTAGTCATTACTGATAAATAAAATAAAGAATATTTTTTTAATATTTTAAATAAAACAAGATGGTTCTACTCCTGGCTCGATGCGCTCGTTCACTCCTGAGTGGCTTCGCACCCCGTTCACTGACCATTAACAAATAACAGAAGTTAACAAATTATACGCACAAATAATCTGTGTAAAATGCAAGTTTAAAATTTTTATTCAAAAAGTTTATAAATATTAACAACAAAATACAATGTTTAACAGTTTTTTTACTCTAAAATTTCAGTAAATATATTATTTTAAACATATTTCCTATCAGTTTTACATTGAAATAGTATATCCTCAATTATCATACACCGTGGAAAAGCTACATACGCATGACTAATGTCAACCAATCAGAACAGATATCATGCAACCTTCCTCAACCAGGTTTTGATTTTTATTAACAGAGGGAAATTTTGATTTTCATTATTGAAATTGACTGAATGATTAGTTAAATGTATTATTCGACAATTTAAGGCAGACATTCCAGAATAACTCTTTTTGTTAATAAATGTATCTGTTTGAAATATTTTCTGTTTCGATATTGAGAGAAAATGAAAATAAAAAATATTCATCTTCATAAAAACATATCTAATGAAAATGTCATCTAAAATATATGAAAACTGACATCTGTTCGAAATATTTCAGTTAGTGACACTAAAAACTACATTTCCTTTGCACGTATCCGAAATAATTTAATAAGTATAAGAAATTATTCGAAAGTAGATATGTGACATAACTGTCGCCATGTGTGTGATGTTAATTATGCGTAATGATGCGAAGTCATAACGTCAACGCTTGTCTCAGGTTCAAATCCGTTTACGTTGGTGTAAACATTTTTTTTCCACTCAGAGACCAGTAAAATGCTGTCTGTACACAAACACATGTACATTTTCTTCGCTTTCATGCTTTAAGTTTGATGTATGAAAATAGAATAATGATTTTATTTTGGCATCAAAACAGGGACGATTTTGTTAAATGAATAGTTTCTGGCTTGTTGGCCATTTATTGTTTTCTGAAATTCTATTTTCAAGGAATGATAAAATCGAGTTTTTTTTAAAAAAATAAACGTTAAGAAATTGTTATTGAGAAAGAACAAACATCTAGTCTTATTTTTTTGGCTTAAACTCGTTTATTTTATGATATTGACAGTTATTTACTTCTAGTTTTGTTAAAATATAAAATTGATTTCGATAGATTTTACTTAATTATTGATGAATCATTTTGATTGACTTGTTGGAACACTGCGATTGAAATATTTGTTGAATTCGTTTCATATTTCATAACAAAAATTGTTTTCAAGATATTTAGGACGATTTTATTGAAATGATTTATAAGAAAAGATGCTTTATACGATAGAAAATTGAAATATTCTAATTTAATTAATTGAATTTTCTAATTGATTCTTTCACTATGTACAATATTTTTCTTTAAAATAGTCAACTGTTTGCTTGCTTAATTGTTCATTTAATTAGCTTATGTGCTTTTATATAGTGATATCATCATGTTCAGAGTACAGGCAGATACTTTTGCAAAATGTCTGTGAATAATAGTGATCAAATATTCATAAGGAGATTAAAAAACTATGCAATTTTTAAATATTTTCATGAGAAAATTTTCTAAGAGGAGAAAGTGAATCATTTTTGGAAGTAAATTTAGCTACAGTGACAAGTATTTGACTATTAATTGTATTTTTAAAAGAATTCACTGGATATAATGTATAATTGGTTCATTTGTGAGTAATAATTTAATTCAGTTATGTTTAATCTCGCAGATCAAATTTGGACCATTAACACATTTAGTCAGGACCATAAATTTATACTGTACTTCAGGATACACCATATATATATATATATATATATATATATATATATATAGAGAGAGAGAGAGAGAGAGAGAGAGAACCTACTTAACAATTAATTAAAATCGTAGTCTTGCAATTATTGAATATTTTTAACACTGAAAATTGAATGCTTTTAAAAAGATGTTCAATTTTATTATATAGGTGATTACATGTAGTCTTCCACATGGAAGTATTAAAAGAGGGCGCAGAGATTAAGAAAATTTATGTTATTTTTTATTTAGTATTTTAGTTCAATTCAATATTAAAATACAATTAAACTAAAATACTAAATAAAAATAAGATATTCTTTTTTAATTTTGCGTTTTTTTAAATACTTGAATGTGGCGGACTAAATTGAATGTATATTTATTTCCATATTTTCTATACCTTTGTCAACAATAATTATAAAATAATTTTTAAAGTTTTGTTTTCTTAGTGTGTTTCATTAAAGTCTCTTTATATATTTTTTAAGTATAACTAATTCTATTTAACAAGTAAACTTTTCACTCTGTCAACAAACTATAATTTTCTATTCTAATCATAAGTGTTTAATAATTTATTATTGACCATTTTTGACTATTCTTTGTCCACCATAGCGAGAACGATTTTCATGTGGAAATAGATTGAGAATGATAATATCGTCATAGGAATGCACATAAGTCATAATCATTCATTAAATATTTGTAATCAGATTTTTTGTGTGCTTTGTAGGATAAGTGAAAATGTTATTTATAAAATTAAATTTAGTTACATGCCACATTACTTTAGTTTACAGTACCATAACTAATTACAATTAATTTTTTTTAAATGAAGTTTTTTATGAGTGTACCAATATTTTAAACCACATACTTCAACATAATGTTGGCTTCAAATGATTGATTATTTATATTCCCATGGTTGTAATTAGTCATTTTTTCTTCACAGATATTTTGATTCGAATTCCATTGAGACTTGTTATATATTATTTCAGAAAGCTTTTCTTGAATAAATTTGTTCCATAATATTTCCTTTTTATCTAATTCCACTTTTATTCACTATCATGCATGAATATATTAATACACATAATACTTTTTGGTGATATTTTTTTATTTAAACACTGTTTTTACTTCTTCAATGAAAGCAAAGTCTTTTTCAAGGGACACTCCAACTTTTTATTGACATACACTATTTTGTTTTAAATAGCATTTTGCACGTCGACCTGGAGTTTGTCAACAGATATTCCTTCTATAAGGACTTATAGATAATAGTATGGGTGCGTGATAGGAAATTACGATACAAAACTAATTATTGGTAAAATATTCCAAACCTGTTAGTTGTTTTTTAACTCAGAGGCCTTAAAAATTTATAACCATAGTTCCAGAAAATACTAAAATACTAGGTATAGAAATGAATTCGTTACATATTCTTAAAGAAAATAAATGTGTACCGAAAAATAGAATACATTTCGATCCTAAAAATTTTCTACATTAATTTACATAAGTTTTTTCTATCTATCTCCATCTGGTAACTGATGAATCCCTTGCTGAAAAAAGATGGGGGCTTTGACTTGATGAAGTTTTAATACATTTTTCGACCTATTCCACTGTTTTAGTATTTTTTTTCGTTTTATACGTCAAAACACCTTTCTTCAAAATTAAACAAATCATTCCTGGGTCTTCATAAGAATTTTGTATAACTGGAATACGAAAAGTATGTAATTTTTAATAAGCTGCTTTTCGGTCAACATCATCGTATTCACTACTGTTTTGTCAGGTTATACCAACTGTTTAACAAAGATATGTAGTGTTTTTTAAATGTTAAGCTTGGAACTCCAAAATCCCATCAAGAACGCGAAAATATTTTAAATTAAAACAGAGTTATGTTCGGCTCAATGTAAAAGAAACAAATGATGTGTGTACCTCATATATCTGCAAGAAAGCATGAGTTATAGACCTGTGTTTTATATTCAGTACGAAAATTTACAGCGTTTTTTAGGGAACAGTTTTGTGGTTCTAAAATGAGATTAATTTTTGCACCTAATCATTGTGATTATCAAAGAAATCGGCATGGTTTTCATATCAAGTACATATAAATTTTGTAGTACAAGTGAGCACGATTTAAAATCTTTCTTCTATTCATTTTTATTATTTCCCTGAATTATTAAAATTTTCACTTCTTAACTAAACCTGCATTATCTTTCTTTGGAATTTAAAGTATTGAATTAAAATTGATGCGTCTAAGTCGAGCTAGATCTAAGTTGTCATTCCTTAATAACAATAAATATCGATTATATACAAGCTTTTATTTCCATGAATTTTCATTAGTTTCAAATTTTTATACAAACTGAATTAGATTCAGCTAGAAAATAAGACTATTGAAAAAATGTATTTGATTTGATATAGATTCAGTTTTAATCTGATTTATTTTCAGTCAAATAAGATGTGATGTCTGATTTAATTGAAAAATGTTAAATGACAAATTCTAATTATAGTTTTTGGCACTGACTAAAATTTATTTTAGAAATGAATTTCTATCCCATAAACCAGTTTTTTTAAATTAAACATGTTTAATAATTGATTATTGTTCATAAGGTTAAATGATCATTAATTATCAACATCTTTTGATAAGGGAAAATTGAATAATTAATAGGAAAGTGAGTATGAAATATTTTGCAACCACTAGATGGTTTTATCCGTTTTCATGACTTGAGAAAATATTTTCAACCCCGCATTAATTAATCAGCGAACGTACATAACCTTAAGAGTTTGAATTCACTTTTTTTAACTATCATTTTTAATTTTTTAATGTAGTCTTTTTTATTTTGTGTTTCTATAATAGATAAATAGAAATCTTTAAATATGAGTTATATAATTTACAGGAATATACATGAACATGTGTAGAATATAATGTAAGTAAAAATAACATTTACTTTTGATATCAAATATAATAAAAAAAAATAGATAAACGATCGATATTCATAATAATAGTGTATACGTGGACAATATGTATTTATCTAATTTTCTAAATTGAGCGTTTTTCTTTACTTTTATGCGAGAAATTCTCAGAAATGGGGAGATAGCAGTGTTCCAACACAATCTGTTAGAGTACGTGTGGGCATTGGGAACACATTGGTAATTCCCATAGCATGTGTACACGAACATATCGAACCAGTGATACGTTGAATCGAAAACACGACGGGATCTATTTAGATATCACATGTCAATAGGTAGCTAATTTTCGAAGGGCGAGACTGTACAATTTTTATACCACTTTATATTTACGTACATATAAATCCACGATAAAAGGGATTTTGTTAAATTAATGCATTTGTGTAAGTAATGCATACACTTATTAAGTAATGCACTTGTGTGTGTAATGCACACAAATTCGTTTCTGTTACGTTTTTAGAACATGCTTATAATATAAAAGCATGAAATTAACACGGATTATGTGTGTCGAAGAAAGATTATAATTTATTTTAATTCTTTTTTCGATATTCATTACTTTCACAACTGTTAAATACCGAGAAGATTTTAGAATTTGATAAAAAAAATGTTTTTCAACGAGTTATATAAAAATACGGTATTATTTTATTAGGGTGTAATATATAAAATTGCGGAATTTGTAGGTGAGATTTAAAAAGGAATATTTTTTTAAAAAAAATTATTTTAATCAAAATAAGCTCTATCAGCTTCAATGGTCTTTTGCCAACGAGAAATTAGATTGTTTATCCCATTTTTATAAAAATCGACATTTTTAGAGCTTATAAAGTCTTCGAATCCTTGAATCACTTCTGTTTGGTTTCGGAATTTTTTATTTCTTAAATAATATTCCTAGTGATAAAAAAGATGATAGTCTGTTGGTAAAAGATCTGGTGAATAAGGCGGATGCGGTAAAATTTCATAATTTAATGAATTTAATTAGGAAATTGTGATTCGAGATGTGTGTGGTCGAGCATTGTCTTACAATAGTATTGGCCCAGATCTATTGATTAGCATTGGTTGTTTTTTTTTTTTAATTTTTCATTTATGTTGTCGATTTTGCGACAATATGAATCAGCCGTAATTGCTTCGCCTGGTTTTAAAAAATAATAATAGATTATTCCTTTATTCGTCCACCACACAGTAACCATAATTTTTTTGGTGTAATGACGGCTTGGGTGCGTGTCCTCGAGCTCATTTGCATTTACCCATTGTCCAGATCTTTTTCTGTTATCATACAGAATCCACTTTTCATCACAAGTAATGATTCGATTTAAAAATGGCGTTTTATCATTTCGAATCATCGATGAAGAACATACCTCTAAGCGTTTCAGTTTCTGGCCATCTATCAATTCGTGCGGCACCCACTTATCCAGCTTTTTCACCTTTCCTATTGCAGCGAGGTAACAAGAAACAGTCATAATACTAACACTTAAATCACATGCGAGAGCTCGACCTGTTGTATGTGGATTAGCTTCCACCATGGATCTCAAATGTTCTTCGTTCACAATGGTTTTGGGCCTTCCTTGAGGTTCATTGTCGAGATTCATATTACGGGAACGAAATTTTTTGAACCATAATTGAATTGTTCTATAGCTATCCGACCCTTCTCCGAAAGCTCCATTGATATGTCTACCTGCTACCGTTGCATTGTGTCCCAACTTGAACTCATATAAAAAAAGTAGAAGCAAATCTTTTGTGGATATCATCCTGTTAAAGGGTATAAAAAAATAAAAATAACAACTCCGTATTTAAAAACAATTGAAGGGTACAGTATATTAGTCAATTGCAAATAGCTGAACTTTTAAAATATTGCACAGAACCTTTTTCAATCGCGGTCGACCTTTGACTGACTGAAATTCGGCAACTTGATATATTACAACCTAATATATATATAAAATATTCTTAAATAATAAAATGCATCATTAAATTAATAGTTCACTTATGTACCAAAAATAGTTATATTGGTAGAAAAATAATTGCGGTTTATGATCTTCAAATTCGTATAAATTTTACACTTTTTTGATTCCTTTAGCTATTTTAAGTGGTTCAGAACTGCTGGATGACTAACATCTAATTTTTTTGCAAGCTCTTGAATTGTTGTGCGTGATTCTGATTCAACTAACGTCTTCTAGTTGGTTATGAACCAAAAAAGGACGCCCGCGACCTTCTTCATTTCTAATGCTCTTGTTTCGAGCAGGAAAATTTTGGAACCACCATTGCACCGTACGTTCCTTCGTGACGAATATTCTCTTTTAGACTTTTGTTTCTAGCTTCTTTGTATAAACATATTGAGGTATCTCCATTAAAATTCAATCAGTTGATCTTGATGGATAATCAATGTTACTGAATTTTGATGTTATTTGCTCCGGAAATATGGAATTCAAAATTTTCATCATGTCACTCGTTTTGTGTAACGTAGCGCCTAATTCCTATGCACGATATGTGATGGAGAAATTCAGTGTTTTGCTCACATTTCGATACATATTTTAAATAATCTTCATTGAGCTTGCAGTTCGAATATACTCAGACTTTGATCTGTCTTCTATTGAATTATCGTTTTCAAATCCTTTCTCTAATCGGAATACTGTGAGTTTATTTGGCACATTATTACAATAGAACTTTTTATGCAGTTTTCTAAAAGTTATCGAAATTAAAGACTGATTCTCATAAAACGTTTTCACAATAAATACGTGTTGTCTAATAGCGTTCCATAATACATTTATCATGTCTTCTCTCTTCAAACATCAAATTCCAGCTGACATAAACTAACCAAACCAAAATGACGACCAGATAAAATTGTAAACTTACTTTTTAAACACCTTATTCTCTCTCTCCCTCCCCCCTCTCTCTCTATATATATGTATATAATATATATATATATATATATATATATATATATATATGTATATATTTGGTTCCAAGAAAAATAATTGCGGTTTATGACCTTCAAATTTATATACATTTTTTAATTTAACTGATTTTAAGTGGTCCACAACTGTTAGATTATATATATATATATATAATCTAACAGTTGTGGATATATATATATATGATATATATATATATCATATATATATATATATATGTGTGTATGTATATACATTATTTGGGATTAAATTGTTATTAAAAAATGAACGATAATTCTTATGCAAAGATGTAAATTTTATGATAGTTTTTAATTGAATTTCTATATATATATATATATATACACACATATATACACACACATGAAAGTATCACTTTTTTTAAGAAATAAATTGTACATAGAGTGAAGAACCAAGTCATATTATTTTCCATTGTTTTAATGTTATCCATATTATTATCTTCGTGTGTTTATTTTATAAATCATATTCGACCTTCCAGCAAGCGCATCAAAATCTCAGCTCGATTACGTAGGCGCGTACTGTATGATAAATCATAATCTTTAATTACAGTATTGAAGCTCTTATTAAAATATTCATGCGAAATGCCAAGACGAGGCCTGTTTTCGGTAAAATAAATAACATTTAAATAAACTTGTACCGTCGTTATATATTTTAATAAACGTTTAACATTCAAACTCCACTACTTACAATAGACATTAAACGTGTTGAATTAATTTTATATAAGTTATTACTTGAATATTATTTTGGCAATTTAAATATCTATAAATATATTTGGTACTCTTAACATACTAAATACTTATTTTCGATTTTTGTTTATATATAGACATGCTCTTGAACTAAATAAATAACAATAGCTAATAATAGTTATCCGTCAGACTTCTCAGTATATTCTATTGAATGGTTAAATGATTTGACATCTGTTTTAAACAGGACCGTTTCTAGTTTGTTTTTTTTTTAAATTCTCTGCTTAAACACGTACCTGCAAGTGATTTATTTTATTCTTATAGTCAGATAATCATGTATTGTATCCTGTTTTGTTTAGGTATTTATTAATTTTCATATTATATTGTTTCACAAACGAATCCTCTTTACATCATAAACCACAATAACTTTTTCTAATTAAAAATATTCAATAAATCATTATTGATCATTTTCGATTGTTGTTTGTATGCATTTAGATGGCGATGTCATCACTTTCAAAACAAACAAAAAATTAATTAACCTTTTCAAGCCGGGCGTGGATTTAGAAATCCATTGATGTTTTTCAATGAAACTGTGATCTCAGAGCTCTATCGTTTGGATGATGTATTTAAAGGTCACTAATCTCTTTCTAATAAGACTAAATTTATCTCCTTCTCTCATTAATTAAATTATGGTCGTCTAAAAATCAGAAAAATCACAGTTCTTTCATTTAAAAACCTATAAAAATTGATAAATTGAAAATTAGGTTAAATAATATTTTTTTCCCAAAAGCTCACCATTAGAAAAAAGTGTATAAATAATTTCGAGACTCCACGTTTAGGTACAAGGTGTGAGCAACGAGAAACCTGTTTGTGCACACTTGATTGTTTCAAAACTTTTTTCACTGTCAAAAGTTATGCTATTTCTGCGAATTTTCAATTATGATAAATATTTCCGCCTCCAATAATGTGTTTTCAATCAAGAGATTTATGTTTCGTCGAATATTATCAAATATTTTCTACGATATATCATATAGATGTGGAATTTCTAATAAATATTCTGAATTAACATATTTTTTTCTTGTAATCGACAAATTTGCAATTTTACGATAAAAGAATGCCCAATTAATAAAAAAATATTTGTTAAAAATTTTTGGTATCCTTTTCCCGTCCCCGTCTCCAAAGAGTGAAAAGATCATATCAGAAAAATATTTTTATGTACTTTAAAGCTCTAAATACGATGGAATCTCCACTCAAGTATCCATAAGCAACAATTAAAATTGATTAATAATGATTTATTAAACATTTTTAACTAGAAATTTGTGTGAGATATGAAAAAGAATTCGTTTGTGGAAGCGAATTTAGTCACAGTATCAGAACTGTATTATTTTCTAAATTTTATTATCAACTTCTATTATATTTTATAAATCTTTCAGTAATACTTTCGTGGAATGTTTATTGTAGAAGTCTCAGAAGAAAAAGGAACATTTATAATTTTCATTTCTGTATATAAGCAAAAGATTATAGCCATCAATATCCATAAGATAGCGTACAGTATGTCTTAAATTTAAAAGTAATTGCTGTTTATTAAAACAAACTTCCTAATTCAGTGAACAGCATATTTAAATCAATTCGGTTAAAAGAACTGAAAATGTAGTCACTCTTTTTTAATGTTGTACCCATTTTATAGCTATTATGTTTGATCTCAAAATATATGATATATATATATATATATATATATATATATATATATATATATAAATAATACATAGATAATACTGTTAATATATTATGTATTATAGTCTAAATACAAGTCTTTAATTTTAACTTTTGATAAGAAACTAGGGTTGTTCTATTTGATCTCAAAACATGTGTTTTATATATATATATATATATATAATACTTAGCTAATATTATTAATATATTATGTATTATAGTCTGAGTACAAAATTTTAATTTTTGATAATAAACTAAATGTTTACTAAAATTTGATTTAAATAACTGTATAAAATAAAAAGAAATCAATATAATTGTATCAATGTACGAAATAAATATCATTAAGTTAAAAAGAAACACTGTCAAATGAAAAAGTTTCTAATAATAAAATACTAAAGAGTTTCAGAAAATATCATAAAGACTCTGTCCGCTATTTTTTTAAAAAAATAACGAAAAGATAATTAATAACATGTTTTGAAAACGCAACAGACAATTAATATTGATAATTTCAATGAGTACAAAATAATTTCAATCCGCATCTGTGCATCTATTAATAATCAATATGAGGGCACTATTCGGTCAGTTTGAATTGTCCCACACAAATGAACTGGACGTACGGGGTCAACACAATAGTTGAAATGTGTTGGGTCACGGGTTATAATTCCGACGCTGTGTGCAGTCCCGTCGAGTTTGCCGAAAACCAAGCTATTGTGGGTTCGATGCCGGCCAGACGGTCATTGCGGTGGCGTGCGTTTGTTTGTACTGCTGTTTATTGGTCCATGACGAAGTTGATGTTTGTCGGAGTTAATTGCTGTGACGCATGATGCTCATTATGTGGATTAACTTTGAAATAAGGGTAGTAAACATCAATCAGTATTTGATTGACAATAGTATATCGGGTTGATATTTATTTCGTCTAAACAAATGTGCCTGTTAACAAGTTTTTTTTTCATAAACTTAATGTTTTAACTATGAATTTCGGATATAATAATAAAAGTTTTATATATATATATATATATATATATATATATATATATATATATATATATATATATATATACATACATACATATATATATATATATATGTATATATATATATATGTGTGTATGTATAAAATTATCATTTTTAAAATTTAATAATCTACTATAAGATAAGGATCTTAAAAATTCTTCTAGTTTCTATAATATAGTGTCTTCTTTCACAAATATTCAATTGATATAAAGTAAATAGTTACTGGTTATTTCAAAACTGTGTATTTGAATATTGATAAATTTTTTAAAAATTATACAGTTTGAATTTTTTCTGAATTTTATACATTTACTTAATGATTAGTTTATTTGGTATTTATGTTTTATTGTTATAAAAGAGAAATTATTTTAGCTATTTATTATTTAGCAATTTGATTATAAGTTTTTATAAATATACCAACAAAATATTTTTCGTATTAGAAAGGGAAAATATAAGTTTTATTATATAATTTAAAAAGTAATTAAAATCTATGAAGATTTAAGTCTACGTTTTTAAAATTGAAACTGTTCTTTAAAACTATTTTTATTAAATTAAGAATTAGTTGTTTTATAACAGAAAATAAGTGTTTTTTCTTATTATTTTTATTTCACAAACTAACATGCAGAATTAGAAGTTTTTGAGTGTATTTTTTTTATATTCAATTGTATGACATTTTCCTATAAGAATGCGTATAAAAATATTGAATTATTGTAGAAGATAACTGTTAAGCGGACTGTCAAGTACAAAATTGTCCATGTGTCAGTATATACTGGTATCCCCGTATAACACGGTCGTTTTTATGGTAAAAAATGCCATGTTATGCGAATTCGTGTTCTGTGAAACAAAGAACTAGTACAAAAACAGGGCTGGGTTCCAAAAATTAACTGACTATACTATTGAAAACTATACTATTTAAAAATTAAACTGTTTTCTTTTTATGACTAAGAGAAATATGTTTATTAAAACAATCAATAATTGATCAAAAGTACTACATATTAATATTCTGTGATGTTTTCTTCTTCATCACTGTTAAACGTTTTAAATGGGGGAGGGGGTGTTTTCTTTCTGGAAAATGTCATCATCTTCTGAACTTTCTTCTGTAGCATCTTAATTTCCTAAGAGATTTTTAAAAATTTCATTGTATGAAGCTTAGCATTTGTGATGTCTTCTTAAGTTTTGCGCTTCTTTCAGAGGAAAGATCTGCATTTAGAAAATAGAAGTCGAATTGTTCGGTCAAGTTTATATGCCTTTCTGTGTGATTTTTAGGGCAAACTTTTGAACTTCAGCGTTTCCATCCGTGCTGTTGTCCTCTGAATAATTTGGTTCATCTTCGATGACATTTCAACCAAATTTCTCCAATTCACAAACTGTGTCAGAGTGAAATCGTGTTCTAATAATGCCGTGTTATATGGGGATTACCTGTATTGTTATTGACATATTTATATTTTTATGTTAATTAAAATCGTAATATCTTTTGTAGCATGAGTAAAGAAGTGAATATGTTTATACTGTCTGTACATACATATATATATATATATATATATATATATATATATATATATATATATGTATATATATGTATATATATATGAATTTCTATTCACATTTACTATTTATTTGTTGTTTAGTACATACATTACTGTTAAATATACTTAATTGGGATTTATATTGGGAAACGTAATATCTTAATGGAAACTTACTCACATTTATGTAATAGTTAATTCTTGTAATGAAGAAATATAGTTTGTCAATGCTCGTTATAACCAAATTTAGCTATATATATATACTAAAATAATAAAGTACTAGATATTAGACATTTCTTGTAGTAATTGTTTTTGTGAATTATGTTTGTGAATTATATTTGTGTATTTTTGATATTTCAAATCGACAAATTTGCTTGTTAGTTGAATTTTTATTTTTTTGGTCTAGAGCAGTTCACATACGTACCCATACACACATACGTGGAGATATATATATATATATATATATATATATTATATTTATATGTATATATATATATATATATATATATATATATATATATATATAAGCGATTATTGCTTATGTGACGTGACTGTCATTTAAAAGGTACAGGAGGCCCGATAAATCAAACATGCATGTGATATGAATTATAACGCACATCTCGTGTATAATATAACAATTATTCGTACAATGGTAATAATCATAATAATAAAAATAAGTTATTGGCCCGTATGGATTGTTTATATATGTATATGTACATACGTACGTATTTATATAGTGGATAAATGGTGGCGTGGGACGTTTGTTGTACTGATGTTGTGAGGCTAGGTGTGTTCAGCTTGGCCACCGGTCTCGACCTAATCAATCACGGGGTCTAATTGAGCAGAGGTGTGCCGACAAAGGTGCCGCGGACAACCTGTTTAGCTGATATACACCTTGCCGTGCACGGGGTCCGCACGAGGACCCACGATCGCGCGAGTATACTTAGTGTAATCATACTATACCGACACTTTTATTAAATGCGCTTTACGACGTTTATTATACACTATATTTTTAATATTTTGTCAAGAAATGTTTGTTTTCTTTATAAAAAAAATGTGATTTGGTTCACAGGTTCATTTTTTCCATTAATGTTATATAATATAATATATATTATGATACAGTTTTTAAAATATGGATCTTGATTTTTTTTCAAAAAAATAATATTTATAAACCTGGTAATATACATCTGTATCATTTACAGTTTTCGTACTTAGATTCATGTCTTTGATCAGGTTTTGTATGTAAATAGATATCGATTTATCAACAAAGAGAAAAATTAAATTGTAAACGAGAATATGTCAAATACTTTAATATTATTTTTATATTTGAAATGGGTATTTTGAAAAATTTAGTTAAGAGGTATTGACATTACAATATAATGGCCATTAAAATATATGAACTTTGTAAATATTTATAATTAATATATATATATATATATATATATATATATATATATATATATCTTATTCGATGGCGCTACAACCTATCGAGCCTTGGCCTCATCAATTTTCTGCCTCTAGACATTCTTCTTCCTAGCAGTCCTTCTCTAGTTCCTTACTCGTAACAGTTCTACTGCATCCTTATCTACATTGTCTATTTATCTGAGCGTTGGTTTGCCCACAGATCTTCTCAACAGGACAGTGTGAGTTTTAGTGTCGAATATAAGACTGCCTAGCCATCTGGTTTCTTGCACTGTTAGTATACCGACTCTGTACTTTTCTGAGGAGACTGTGCCGCTTCTGAGGAGACTGTGTGTATTCTCATATAACAAAATTCAAATCCAAATTCGGTATTAATGGTCATTTACCGTTACATCCATCTAGTGTCCGAGACTTATTTTCTGGTTTTGTAACGTTTGTTGTTTTGGAAGGTAGGGTTTTTAGCTCCAAGCCCAACCTCCTTTTCGGAGGACCATTCTCCCTCTCTTGCTAGCCCTGACCCCTCTCGCCATCAGCGTTAACCGATAGTGAGGTTACTCAGGTTACCGGTCTTAATCACTTAGAGGTGAGAGTCTGAATTCAGTAATAGATGCTTTGCGACTCTAGCTGGAGTCGACGTCCTGTGGTACACATGCACATATATATATATATATATATATATATATATATATATATAATATATATATATATGTGTGTATATATATAATATATGTGTGTGTGTATGTAATATATAAATATGTATATAATATATATATATATATATATATATATATATATATATATATATATATATATAATTACTTGTAGAAGAACAGGAATCAATGAACATAAAAATAATCATATGAACACAAATCAATGATGACATTTCTTTTATAATATTAGACTACATATTCTAAATCAATTTAACAAAATTTAAAAACTCAATTAGGAGTAGACTATAACATATTTTTTGTGGCTTGATCCTTTGAAGAAATAGGCATAAGTGATAATTAAAAATGATCAATAACGATTAATTTTGTAATTTTGATCAGTTTTTTTTTGATTTGTAGAATAAAAAAGAATTTATTCTTTGAAAGTAAATTTAGTCACAGTATCAGAAATTTAAGTAGATTGTATGTTTGGTTTGATTAGAAGAATTTTAATTAGAAGAGAGTTTTGCGATGGTAGCTAGAGTCGGAGTCGTTTGGCACGCATACAGTACCCCATTTTAACCCCACGTATTATATTTACTAATTATATATTTCATCAACTTTGATTTTCCGGATTAATTTTTTTCCAATATGTCTCGATACCACTTCCACTTCTGTTGTTTTTATTCTTCGGTGTCGATGTGTGATACTCAGAACAAAATGTGTCTTATTTTATGGTGTTTCATCTAGTCTTGGCGCATTCATCTTTTATTTATCTTTAATTTATTTGTTTAATATATAAAGATTTTATTGAATTAAATTTTAAAAGTCAGCTGAGATTTATGAAGTTATAATATAAATTCTAATTTTATATTATTTTTAATACCCTATCATATTATTCTTTCTTTATATTATTAGACAAACAAATTAGTTCGATGCCTTTTTTATAGAAAATGAATGTTTACAAAAAAAAATGGAATAAATTTCAATCTTCAAAATATCCTGCATTATTTCATATAACTTTTCTTCATCTGTTGGGTAACTGACGAACCCCTTGTTGAAAAAAATGGCAGGATTCGATGAAATTATAATACATTTTCGGACCTTTTCCAATGTTTTAGAATTTTTGCATATTTTATGCGTCACATCAAATTATCCCAAAGCTGAAAAAATCATTCCAGTGGCTTTAACAGCATTTTTCTTCAGCTAGAATGTGAAAAGTATGCAATGCCTAACATGTTGCTTGTCGAACGCCATAGAGTTCTTTATTGTTTTGTGAGGCTATACCAATTACTTGACTAAAATATATAGTTTTTTTAAACGTTAAGGTTAGCACTTAAAAATACTAAAATGACAGGAAAATATTTTAATTTAAAGCAAAGTTATCATTGATTTATTTTAAATCCAAATTAACTTTTACACCTAATAATGTTTTTGCTACTATATATTATATTTATACATTATTCTGAAGTTATAATATCTTCTTGGAATATGGACCGTCTGCTAAATTGAAATCAACATTTTAAATTTATTCCTACCACTCTTCTATCTCCTTTAAGGAACGGCAAACCTCACAGAGTAATTGAATATTTTATTCATAACACTATTTAGTTGTTAAATCGGATTTAAAAACTAGAGAATAATCATCAGATTATCAGATCTTGATACAGTCAACGTTTTCTTGTTTTTAATAATCGAATACTAAGCATCTATTGAAAACATATAAATTTAATGTTAAATTTTAATTTCTATGACATGTCTAAACAAGAAGATAGTCAATTTCTGTGAATTTATATTATAGTATAGCAGAACATTCCTAGAACCTTGTATTTATTTATATTAAAATTCATATTTTTTCTTACATATATATATATATATATATATATATATATATATAATGTATATATGTATTATTTCATATAGAAATGTGATTCATATCGAAAAACTGTTAAACGCTGTATGAAACTAGACGGTGACGTTTACGGTACGTTATAAATATTGTAGTTTAATAATATGACATACACATAAATGTGTTTGATTATGTGCTTAAGGCACATTTCATGGTTTTATACAAAGACGCGGCGTTTTTGATCTTATTTTTTATGTATGTCTAAGATAAAGGAGTCAATATCGAGAGATATATGTATGTGTCTATTGTTCATAATTGGATGTTTTCGTACATCATATATATATATATATATATATATATATATATTTATAAATATATATATATATATATATATATATATATAATATAATATGTGTGTAATTATTAATATAAATTTTGCACTTTTGATATTACTTTTATGGGATGATTCATGATTCAGTGAATTTATTTGTGTTTAGATTTACTGGAATCTGATAAATGTTTAATTTATTTTGCATTGATGTTTCATTAAAGAAGAACATTGGTACAAATATAAAATAATCATATAATTGTGATTAATATTATATAATGAAAATTAAAAAAAAAATGATTTTTTTATGTTAATAATATTTTGTTTATATTGAAAATTGGGTAATAGTTTTCATATTATTATGTTGGTATTATAAAATGATATTAAATTCATTCATGGTGATGAAAGTCTATAAGGTGTAATTAACACAAGAATTGAAACCAGTAGACCATTCCATTGCTTCGGAGATTTGTTAATTGGATACTGGAACAACAATACGGTTTTTCTGAAAAAGTCATCTTTAACGAGTCATAACGAGTCATAATAAACGATGAGGTTCATTTCGAACTCTGTCTACGTAAATAGGTAAAACGGTCAAATGTGGGGCGATTAAAATCCGATGGTGATTTTTGAGAAGACACTGCATACAGAAAGTGACTGTTCGGTGCAAACTTTGGTCCGGTCAAGTCATTGATCCTTACTTTTTTGCGAATCAGGCTGGTACGAGTAGAGAAAGTACTATGAATAGAGAAAGGTATCGAAACATAACCCATTGTTTGTGTGCAGAAATAATTAAATGATATTAATCTGAAGGACATGTGATTCCAGTAAGACAGTGTAACAAACGATACAGCTAGTGAAACGATTTATTGAGGATGAAATTTCCTGGTCGTGTTATTTCTAGAAATGGGGATCTTATTGGCCACCGAGATCCTGAGATTTAACACCGTTGGACTACTTTCTTTGGCATTGCGATAAAGAACAAGTATGCGCTAATAATCCTAAAACAATTTCTGAAATAGAAGATGAAATCCGAAGAGTAATTGGTGAGACAGAGCCCCAGTTGTACAGGGATTTTATTGGAAATTGTAAGAAAAGAATGTTTACTTGCAAGAAAGCACACGGCCGTCATTTACACGATATTATTTTTTATTTATAAATAGAATATCCCTAACTATTATTTACAATAGAGAAACTTGAAAATTCAGCGTAAAATCTGTGTTTTATTTAGAGTTAAAAAATTGTGTCATTATTGAACAACCCTATGAATATTTTTAAAATTTATTTTAAACATTGCTTATTTATTTTTTAAGTTAAGGTAATACAAATATATAACTATTTTTTTTTTATTTCAGGCGAATTTCATAATGGGACTTTGGAATGGAATTCTTTTCTGTAAGTACTAAATTTTGATTTAAATTTTCTTATAATCTTGTTTGGAAGAAATATTAAATTTAACCCTTGATCTTTTATTATGGAATTTTGTAATAAATGTTTTAAAATTCTTCTTGTTGATTTTTTTTACATATTTGATAATTTATTTATCACAAATAATTTATTATTCACTCGTAAAAAGAAAAACATTTTCTTATTTGAAACGTTTAAACATTAAATGCTGATGATTTTTGATTATTGTTTATACGAATTTCTATGTCGATCCTATTAATCTTAAAATATTAAGATTAGAAAAAAAAATTTTCTGTTCAAAATATATTTTCATGTGATATTTATTATCGTTTTCTGTAACCATTGTTTAAAAGTCCAATTTTAATTTAAATAAATTTTGTATAAAAATATTAAGCTTTATATTTTTATTCTGAAACTTGATTAAAAAAATAGAAATAATCATACAATAATCAACTTTCCGCACCTCTGTCTCAATAACGGTTATATTTAATAAAATATTAACATCTCACCTGGAATAGCTGAATCGACAAACGAAACAAACACATTTTTCTCTTAAATGTCTACATATTTTTCATTTTTTTTATTACACATTTTCTATAATAAGAATTTATTTCAATACATTACCATATTTTAAAAATAATATCTTGTATGACCAAAGGTGGTCCGTTTAATAGTTCAATACAAGAGACATATTAATTTTCAGTTAGTTAATTAACACGAATCGATATGAAGAAACACATGATAATTCTACAAATAAAATTCATAATCAGAATAATTTTCAACATAAACATTAATTAATTCATTCCAAGATATATATACAGTACGAACGATCTAAATTCAAATAAACTTAATTTATGTTTCAAATATTTATTATATGAAAAAATGTAATTAATGAAACTGGAAATACATTAATAAATATCTCATTATTTTATTGATATGTTTAGTATTGCATACAGATTAAATTACTTAATCATTTGAATATGTTTTTAACATGTTTCTATGTATATATATATATATATATATATATATATATATATATATATATATATATATATATATATATATATATATGGAGACAGAGAGAGAGAGAAAAGAATAGAAGAAGTATTATTAAATACTATCTTTAATAATAACTTTAAAGTATTATTAATAAATAATATTATATTAGAAGAATTATAATAGAATTTATTTGAGGTGAGGTGATGTATAGATAAAAACAGTAAATAATTCTTGTCCAATTCCAAACTGCACAGGAAAAAATGTACAATTTAAAATTTTTATTTTTAAATAATTTTTTTAATGGTTTTGAATAAATTATTCTGCAGTTGTTTTTAAACAAAACATAGACTACTTAAGCATACTTCTAAAATCGTAAGTGTAGTAAGTGTTATAGAACAGTACTTGTTATTAGGATACTTCTCCTTTTTTGCCATTTAAACTAACTTGAAAGAGTTTGAAAGAAACTCTAGTAATAATCAAAATTCCTCAAATTTTTCACCAGTTCTTATGAAAAAAGTATGTCTTTTCAAAATTTAACTAATTATACTTTTTAATTTAGTCGGAATAATTGAAGTTTGCACACAGTGAAAATCTTAAAAAAGTCGTTATAGATCAATTAGTCTCCATATTCTAGATTATAAGTATAACTAAATCGAATTAGATGAAAAATCTAACCAGATTTCATTTACGTCGTTATAATTGAAACGTTGCTATAAATGAATTCTCTTGTATCATTTATATATATATATATATACATATCTATCAATATATTTTTGGGAACTTAATTGACTTTCACAAATTAATATTTCAATCACTTTATAAACAGCAAACTTTTTTTAAATTATAATCATAAATGTTAAATAATTGATTATTGATCATTTTTGAATTTGAATCATGCGTATTTCGATTTAAATTCCATCATCCTTGTAGCAGTGTATATATATATATGTATGAGAGATAAACGTCGAATTTATATAAATATGTAGAAAAGAAATTTTTGTAATAATATCAAAAATTCATTAAAATGTACCTGATTAGATCATATAAGATTTTTCTGTACCTTGGCGCTCTATGTATGATTGAATTGCCATCGAAATGCACATAAATAACAATAAATATTTAATAATTTTGTTCGGAAACATTTTTTGTAAGTTTTTTTTGTGATGAAAAAAGAATTCATGTGTGAAAGTGAGTTTATCCATAGCGTTATAACCGTATTGTTAATAATCTGTTACTTGTATACATACAACTAAGAGTATATGAATATATTACTTTGAATCAGTCTTTACTTTTATTAACTACTTTGATTTATTAATATCTTAATCTTTTTGAATTAATTTAAATCAGTTTTTCTTTATTTTTTCTATAAGCGTTTTAAAATCAATCAAAACTTATTAATTTTTTAAGTTTATTAACTCGAATGAATTCAGTTTATTTAGTTGGAAAAAATAGAAACGTACAAAAACAGTGATAATAAAATTTTATACTAAAATAAATTCATATTTTTGTTTTATTCTATTAATATTTAGAAATAGTTCATAATAGTTCATTAATTTTAAAAGTCTGTATACATCTTATTAGAAAACTATGTACAAGGTATTTACGGATTTTATATATATATATATATATATATATATATATATATATATATATATATAATGTTTCTATGAACGGATGTATGTACGGGTCTGTACTCGTTTGGAATGTATCATAGATGATTAACTATTCTAAAATTATAAACTCTAATCTAGCTTTGTCTTCACTCTAATTTTTAATAAAAAAATAATTAATTGCTGAATCGGCACAGTACAGTCTGTACATCAGATGCCGACGTTATCGGCAACGCGCGCGAATCAATCACGCGCATTGCCGCCGGGTACTTTGAATCGGCGGGAAGTCCCGGCTACTGGACTGCGCGGGTTTCGTTATTAACCGTAAATCTGGTCGTATAATCGATGGAGTTGACGATGGGTGGGTTTGGTCGTGTTACTTGATATATTTTTAAACTCGACGAATTTTTTTTCTATTTTTCATTTCACTATATACGAGGTTCTTCGAATTTTCGAATCAGAAAACCGATGTGTATTTTGAAAACAAAATAATAAAGTAATGGATGTAACATATTGGTTAATTAAAAATACTACTCTTATATAATGATCCGATCATGCACATATTTCAGTGATTAGATGTATTAGGTTGGTAGAGAAAATGACTTTCAAATTCATATACATTTTTCTCAGTTAATAATTAATTTTATTAATCGAAATAAGCAGCATTAGAATTAACACATTTTTATCAATTAACCCCTCAAAAGACCCTCACACCTTCAGTTGGTCGTTATGAACTGAAGAACCGACTGAGAAACTGACGCCCGCTACTTTCTTCATTTTCAAGTTTCTCGTCCCCAATACGAAATTTTTGGGACCGCCATTGCAACATACGTTCTTTAATAGTGCCCACACCAAAAGTATAGTTTTGTTTACAGCATTTTCTGCAGTTTTACCATTCGTTTTGAACTCATACAAAAACATTACTCTTATTTGTTTCTTTTCCATATTTAATTCAATACCGCGATTTGAAGCAAAATTAATAATAAAACCAAAGTCGATGTTACCAAAATACAGACTAAAAAATGCACATTAAAATTATATTAACATAAACACAATGAAATTACACTCACTGAAAAAATGAAGATTAAAATTCAGAAAACAAAACCGCAATTATTTTCATATCAATATAATACAAAGTTAGATAAATAAAAATTTGTATAAAAATCATTAAATTTTTGTATATTTACAGAATTTCAATGTAATATCTTCTTATTTTCTTACCATTTTTATGTATTTGTCGTTTAATTATATAAAATGAATTTAACCAATGTAATATTGAATTTATATTTCTTACCCTTGAGGTCACTTTTCTTGTTTTTTTTTCCCACTACCGGTTTTGTCTTTCAATATCTTTAGGTGGATACTAAATCTTTCACTTGAAAATATCTAAAGAAGAAACCGTTGAAAGAAAAAATAAAAATAGTGTCCTTAAGGACAAGAAACATAACTTCAAATACAGACACACAGGAACGAAACAAATTACAAATAGAAATATTGAATTTCTAATTCTTTACGAATTAATCGAATACGAATACATAATATAAATATTGTGGAAAAAATGTAAAGCTTAATTTTGTCACTGACTGTAGAATATCTTAATGAAAGGTTATTTGATTACTGAGCTGTTTGAAAAAGCCCTTACACGTAATATATCCTATAAAACGTCACTGTTGACAATAGCCGTAACAACAAATTTCAAACGGGAGCAACTTGTTATTACAAACTGAATTTTAAATATATGAAATTATTCGATGCAATAGCGTGTATCAAAACCACTGTGAATGCAACACAGTGAAAAAAATCGTTATTTAATGATCGGTTGCAATAGTTAGTGGTTAATAAACCGGTCGTTAACGCTCTATTATTGTCAGGTAGATATAACGTTTTTTTTGCCTCTTTACTATCTTTGTTTGTACAATTTGTGCATGTCAACAGTTGGTAAATTGGAGTGATATAAATTATCAGTTTTGATTCGTAATTGGGTTAATTGATTGGTTGTAATGTAGGTAGCGTTTTTTCCGTTTTATAAATTATTGAAATATCAATGACAGTGTGTTTTGATTAAAGTTTTACTCGTGGTTTTCAGTTGGTTAAATTTTCATTTTAATATTATTATTGATGGAACTCTATCATTGCATGTTCATTTATTTTAAATTATCTTTTTCGAAAATGTACAATGCATGATCATCAAACTAGAATTATACAGAATATTAAAACATGTTTTGAAATAATTGATAATATTTACAATAATAGAATAGGTTTCAATTAGGTTTTCGATAGTATTTTTGTAATAGATATTTTCAGTATTTCGCACTATCTTTTACATTTTGTACGAACAAATATATTTATAAACATAATTAAAGATAAACATTATATATTGATATTCATTTAATTCGGTTCAATTGACGATTTTCTGAGTAAATGCATGCAATATATTTTTATATTTGTAGTTATTTGAGAAATAATACAGTATATTTTTTTATTATAGATAGAATGATATTTCATATAGATAAAAAATTCAGAAAAAATACAATAGCTTGATATATTATTGTTATTAAAATAGTGTACACATATTTATAATTAAAAGCATCATGATATTAAATTATTTGAACTTTTCTCTATAATAAAAAGAAAGTAGCGTATTGTTTTGCAAAAGAAACAAATTTAATGAAAATTTAGTATGTATTAGGTGTGAAAATTTATTCGGTGCCTTTTTTTATTGAAAATGTATGTTTTTTACGGGAAAATGAAATACATTTCAATTTTCAAAATATTCCTCGTTTTGTATAACTTTGTTCCATTTTTCTTATAACTGACGAAACTATTAACAAAAAAATATGCTGGCTTCGAGTCATGAAGTCGTAATGCATTTTCGGACCTCTTCCAATATTTTATCAGTTTTCACATATTTTATTTGTCACAATATTTTCTCTCAAAGCTAAACAAATCATTTCTATTCATTTTTTTCTCTATCAAAATGGTCTCCACAATTAAAAAAAATATTTAATCGGATTTATTAGGTATACACATTAATTCGTTGCATTTTTTAAAGTAAATGAATCTTTAAGGAAAAATGGAATACATTTCAATCCTCACAATATCCTTCATTATCTTTGTGGCAACTCCAACGTCCTCGGCGGTGGCGTGAACTACAAAAAAACCTATTACAGGAGACATGACAATTACTTTCAAAAGTTCACTAATTGTTTAAAAAAGAATATTTTCAACGGAATCGAGAAAAGACCTCGGATAGCTGGCTAGACCTTGCACGTTCTGACTACCACTTGTTTCGATCACTGGAATATTTTTTTTAAAAAAATAAGACACAAAGATGTGAATAATGTTAAAATGACCCTTGAACAATTTTGTTCTAAAAAAACTAGGAATTTTATAAAACAGGAATATTTTCTCTTCCTGATAGATGGCAGATTGAGATAGATAGATGATGATGAAAACTCTATTATTCAATAAAGTACAAATTTTTCCTCTTAATTGATTTTTATTTTAACATAAAGGAAATGAACAAAATTTCCGGTACCTATTTTATATATATATATATATATATATATATATATATATATTTGTGAGTATGTGTATAACCACATACTAAAACATATAAAAAATGTAATATTCATTTATTGTGAAAAGAAATAATTTAAAACAGTGCTATGATTGATTCAATGTAAAGGCACCGAGTTAGTTCGTATATCTAATATTGATGTATATATATATATATATATATATATATATATCATCATCATCATCTTCAGCCCCTGTCAATCCACTGCTGGATAAAGGCCTCTTCCATGATTTTCCATTTTGTTCGATTCAGTGCCTCTCTTTTCCACAGTTTTCCAATAAAGTTTTTAATATCCTTATCCCATCTGTTCATTGGTCTTTTTCTCGGTCTTTTCATATTCCTTGGTTCCCAGTCAATAATTTCTCTTGTCCATCGGTTGTCTTCTCTTCTTGCGACATGTCCCGCCCATTTCCATTTCAGACTCTTTACTCTTCTTATTATATCTGTGACTCCTGTTTGTTTTCGTATCCATTCTATTCTCTTTCTATCTCTTCTTGTTATTCCCAACATGC
>CM068317.1:5967500-6012500 GCA_034766995.1 Acanthacorydalis orientalis | reverse complement strand
TATTGTTATTGATAAAATAAATTATATATAATTTATTAATTCTTTCGTCATAGATTCTGTAATATTTACTTTAATATATTTAAATTTTTAAAAGTAGCCATTATTAATATTATATTTGATTTTACTTTGTTAGTTCTTATTGTTTTTGACTTAAAAACAAAATTCTTGTATAAGAATTAATATTGGTATTTTAATTCGTTGAGATTATAATTAATTTTATATCTTTAATTTTTATAAATTGTAATCCTCCTGGTCTTTATTGTTGTGGATCACACTGGGCCTAACTTGGTCGGAGTTATTTTTAATATTAAATAAATATTAAAAAAGAAATTGATGTGGTATTTTTTACTTAAAATTTGTCACGCACCAAGAAAAATGTATCCAAAATTACTTCAAACGTTAATTTAAAAATAAAAAATTCTTTGAAAGATCTAATTATGGTAGAATACATTTTATGTATTGGTATTTTTTCCATGAACATTTAGTTATTATTTTTTAGTATCTATTATAAATATTTATAATAGTATAATCTGATTATTTGACTTTAGCTAATAATTAATAATGAAAGAGTGATATTTATTATTAATAACTTATTGATTGTAAATATTTGTATTGTGAATATTTTGAAAAAAAAATACAATTGTTAGATATTATATTTTACTTTAATTACAAATAAATGCAAATCAAAATTTTGATTATAAAAATTTAAATTAATAAAGATGGATCTATTCATATCGATTGAGTACAAAGATTTACTTTCTTTAAATGTTCATCATCTTCACAGTGATATGGTACAGAAAAATCTGATTATATTAATTAGATTTAAAGAATTTAGAAGTTTCTGTACTTTGGCGCTCTAAAGATGATTGTGTTCCATTGAAATGCACATAAACAACAGTCAAAAATATTTAATAGCAAGTTATCAAATATTTTTAATTGGATTTTTTTAGTATGGCTTGTGGGATAAAAAAAGAATTTATTTGTGAAAGTGAATTTATTCACAGTATCAGAACTGTTAGGTGACAAATATTTAGTATAAAGATTTATTATCTGTTAAATTTTCAAGAAGTACTATTTTATAATTAAATTTGTATCACTTTAATTAAACGATTTGTATGCATCACATACAATTTGGTATACATGATATAGAAAATTATTTTTTAGATATATTTTTTATTTAGACAACATGTAACCGATCCACATAATCGTTATCAATACGAAAGTGGAACACATGATCATTGTTCATAGGCCATCTGTTCAAAAAGACAAATCAAATTTATCGATCCCACGATCGGAGAAAACGAACACGAACATCGATTACCGCAGAAACTGATCGTTTTCACAAAGAAATAATGTTCAGTTAACCCTTTCACGCAACTATGAGTCCGCAATGCATCCCGTTCGCCGCAGCAATGTGGCGAACGTGTACAAAAGAATTGAAAGATGCGCAGCGTAAAGAAAATATCGGATTTCTTTTTATGCCGAATGCTTAGACACAATCAAATTGTGTAAGGTTGTTCATGTATAAAAAGGATAACGTTAAATTATACATATTTTTTTAGTGCGGTTATGCGTTTGTGTGCGTTTTGGAAGAATAAAGAGAATCAACCTGATTTTTTTTTACAAGGTTTTAGTTGTAGTTTCCGTTATAATTATGATTTTGATTTTTGGTCTTTAATTTTTAATGACATAAGAATTATGCACGCAAAGAATACATTCCTATATATATATATATATATTTATATATATATATATATATATATATATATATTTATATATATATATATATATATATGTGTATATATATATATATATATATACTTTATATATATACTTATATATATATATATATATATATATATATGTAAGTATAATATTGGGTTAGATTATAATGATTGAAAATAAAATAATACTCTGTGTTATGTTGATAACTACTGAAATAAACGAGAATATTAATTAATACCACAAAAAGATATAGGCCATAATTTAATTCAGTTTTCCTTCTTTCAGAATTTAGGAAATATACATGTTATATTTATAAACATTTTGTTGAACTTACTTATAGTAAATATTCAACTATTATTCTTTTATATACAAGGGTCGTTTATAAGTATGATAAAAAAGAATGTTAAATATCGTTTTTTTGTAAAAAATCGATTTCATTTCTCAACATAATCTCCATTGAGGATTATACACTTAGTCCAGTGAGCCTGCAAAATATGCATTGACGGAGGCGATGACATCATTATTCGATGAGAATTTCTACCCACCGAGCTAAATTTTCAAGTTTGGGATGAGGAAGAACTTGCATGTGGTCAGCTACAGAGGATAGGGTGGATGGAGAATCAATTCGAAGCCTAATTCATTCACTTTTGCCATTGTTACGGTCGATTTGGAGGACAATTTGTCCTGGTGAAAGTATACCTTTTTGTGTGCCAATCTTGGGCGTTTTTGTTTCAGCTATTCTTTCAAACGGTCCAGTAATGTTGCATAATAGGCTCCTGTTATCGTCTTTCTCTTCGTTAAGTAGTCTATCACGATGATTCCTTGGGAACCCCAAAAAACATTTGCCATCCCGTTCCCAGGCGATGAATCGCTCTTTACCTTCTTCGATCCACTTTCACCAGTCGTTTGTCCACTGCTTTGACTGCTGCTTCGAACTTAGGTGTGTAGAGGTGGATTCATGTTTCATCCACAGTTACGAATCAATGCAAAAAGGCTTGATCATTTTTTTCTATTTTTGCGGCAATTGCTACAACTCTCGCTTCAAACATTTGTAGAACGTGAACAAAGCGTCGCTTCTGGTTGAAATTTCTCCTATAATAGTTTGAAAAATGATACTTGATAGCCGTAACGTTACCAAATGAATGGTGGCGCCATATTATAGAAATTTACTAAACTTATCAAACGACCTACGTATTTCATACAGGTGTTATTTTTCTAATAAATGTCTTAAATACTTTAACCATTAACCGTAAACATGCGTCTGTTTTGGGTTTTCTGATCGAACTGTCAGGAGAATTTTACACGTCGATCTTAAGTTCCATCTGTACAAAATGATGGTTGTCCAGAAACTTGAGGAATACGACTGAGAGAACCGAATGGCATGTTGTGAGGATATACTTCTGTTACAGGTTTATGGATGTTAATAGAAAGAAAAGTACGGTTTTAGAACACAGAATAGTTTATTTATTGTTTATAATGTATAGTTGTTATAATATATTGTAATAAATTGAATATGAACAAAAATAATAATTACTTGGTGATTGTAGAGATATGGTTAGATAATGAATAATAGGACTGTCTTCACTGTTCTTCGAAGAATCATAACCGTCGTAATGCATCGAAAATATATATCGATACGGCCAGAATCTCGTACTTACCTACTTAAATCACTTACTCTTGCAATACTCAGTCTGTAAAATACATATGGTACCAATATTAAACGTAATACATTCAAAATATTCCTGCAAATGCTATTCTGCTCACAAGTAATGAAGCTCACTTTCATTTGTTTGGCTACATTAATAAGCAGAATTTTCGTTAATGGGCGGAAAAAAATCCTCATCAGCTTCATGAAAGGCTTTTACACAGGCAACATGTTACTGTTTGGTGCGCTGTTGCAGATTTTGGTGTTTATGCCCTTTACGTTTGTGGGGAGGAATCATTCACCATACTTTTTTTGTTAACCTTTAAAATCTGTGAGTCTTTTTGGCCACACATTTTACAAACACACAATTATAATTTTAAAAATTATATAATGTAAGGAATAGAAACAAAGAAGAGTCTAACCTATAATAGAAAATTAGAACTCTATTAAAGTTAAATAATCTAAATAATTTTTTTGGTATATTTAGACTTAGTTTGTGAATATGGTAAGGAAAGCCAAGAAACTGAAAGAAAGTAATAAGTAATTTTCAGTAGAGAAAAAAGAATGAAGAACATAAAAGTAGTATAATAAACTCAGGGCATAAATGAAAAAATCTTAGCAGAAACAGGATATTTATTACAATTTTCGTTTTTGAATATTGAATTCATAGTTTGAAGGTAGATTATAATATGGATCGAAAATCATGTTTACTTTCATGATAAACAAACGTGTTATAATAATTAAGAAAAGAAATAAATCTGTTAAATATGATAGTATGTATTTAATAGAAACTATATTTAAAACTTTTATTAATTTATCTATGGAATAGCTTGTGTATATATTGGAAGTATATATATTTATATATGAAATTATTAATTAATTTCTAATTTATTTAAATATTCAATCGTTGAATGAATAACTACTTTGTATCGATAACTGTTAAATTAGACTAAACCGTCGTCATGTCGGTCTAAATCAAATCATAATCAGTGCAAGTTGCAGCGCGTTTACAATTATAGTGGCCGGGGGGTGCGACCCCAAATAAAGGAATAGCCCGGCGACACGCCGTAAAGAGTAGAGTATCAAATAAATGAGAGCTAACAACACCCGAGCGAGGATCAACGCTAGAATCAAACGGTTATTTACACAAAAATTATCCGCTGACGACTGGCGATGCTGTGGGGTGGAATCCGAGTCGGTCCATGCTGCTTACAAGATTAACGTATTAGTAATCCATACCGCTACACTGGGATACACTTCGGCCTGTAGTATATTCACTGAATGTGCTCCATTGCAACGTCAGTTTTTTTGTACTTGCAAAGATGGACTTTTTTTAAAAAAAATTGAAAATCGAAAGTCACTGAGCGATATTTAAGATTCTATTTTGAAATAGTAGTATTACTCTTCAAAAGATAATATGTTAAATTTCTGGATTCGAATTTATGTCGTTAATGATTTTATTCTTAACAAACAAGATACACTTCTACTATAGTTCTGAAATTTCAGTTATTCGCTTTCACAAATTAATTCTTTTTTTATCATCCACACATACATTCATGCGCATATATACACATATATACACACACACACACACACACATATATATATATATATCTTTTTCATTATAAAATAAATAGTCATACGAGCATTATAATTAGTATAAACCAGTCTTTGAAAAAACGGTGTTAATTAGCTCATTTCAATAGCAAAATCAAGTAAAAACTTATATTAATTAATGTAATATTACATAATTTTTTTTTGAAGATCATAAAATATAAAAATGTACCTAATAAATATTTTTTCATATCTGTTGAAAATTAAAAAAATAGCACTTAACTAAATAATTTGACGATATAATTGATAATAGCTGCCTTCTTTTTTGTTCTAGTCATGTCGATGATTATGTCTTGAATTTTCTTCTCTAGAAAATATTGTCCATGTTTTATTTCCGAAAAATATAGTGCTTTTATCTACATCTGACTTTAGAGTATTATCATTGAGTTATTAAAAAATAATTATTCTGTAAAATTAAAAAAAAAGTTTTCACAATTAATATTTCAAAAACAATAACTTTTGTATTATTTTTAAATATTTGATAAATTATTAAATATTATTATAATATTTTCATGTACATTTCAAATACCATGAAAAACAGTGCCATCAAGTAATGAGATGCAAAAATTTTGCAGATTGGCATTTTTTAAAAACTAAATAATTCATAATTGAGATTAAAATTATTTTTTTTTTAATTTTGATCCGAATTTAAAAAATATTTACAAGTACATTTTTATATTTTATAATTTTTAAAAAAGTTTAATATTAATTAATATACACTTTCACTTGGTTTTTTCTGTTGATCTGGACTAATTAATACTGTTTTTTTATAGTGAATAATTGTATTTTGTGAATTCTTTTATCATTTAACTTGTAGAATTCAATCTAAAATATCTCTTTAAAATAAAACATGAATAGTTTCTTAAAAAGATTCTCATATCTTTAAATTCAACTTTTTTATTATTATTTGTCTTAAGTTTATATTCATGTCGTCTGTATTAAGAATGAAATCATTTCAGACATTTAATCTACTAAAAAGTTTCAGTATACAGGAAATATGAAATTATTTCTATAATAAGTAATTTTTAATTGTTTCTGTGGAAATTACTTCCATTTTTATTGAGAGATTAATATACAGATCGAAATCACATTTTAAATTAAAAAAATATTCGATTACTAGTTAAATAGTTTCAATATAAAAATAATAAGTTATGATTGATAAATATGTACTATCATATTTAAAATCTAACTATTTATATTTGATATTCGCGTACATATTTCGACGTAATTGATTTACCTTCGAGTATGAAGTACAAGTCTGCAAACTTTCAAGTCCCCTTTCTATTCTGAAATCTCGATGGTAGTATGAGTTCGATGGAAGATTCGGCCTGATGTTTTAGCTTGATTGTAATCAAGCCTTATCGGATTACAGTAAAACTGTGATTGTGTGGCTCTTAGTGACTGACTGTACGTAAAAATATTGTTTTTACATACCTAATATATAGCAATCAAACCAGAACTCTTAAAATTTACGGTTCAATATTTATTTTCAATCTATTTACCTACATTGAGATACTTAACGAACCTTCGGTTTAAACGTTTTAAACTTCATGCATAAACACACAAGTGATACTCGTGTGTATATATATATATATATATATATATATATATATATATAATAAAATATTTTTTTTGTATGGAATATAATTTGAAATTCGTTTCTAAAAATTTAGTAAAATTATTTAAATTAAATGACAATATATTTAGTATGGGATCACTATCAGAAAAAAAATCACTATCAGAAAAGCTGAGCAAGTTATAAGCGGAATCAAAAAATTAATGTATATGTACAAAGATATACCAGTAAAGGTGATGAATACGATTTTTGAAAGTATGATCCAACCAATCTTAATATATGGCTCTGAGATCTGGGACCCATACGGAATCGATAAAAAATTAAATAATAATAAAGTTAATTTTTTAAAAAGCGTATTTGGAATAGATAGGGGAGCGGTGAATAAAGCTATACTACTTGAAATAGGGAGTTTACTGATAGATGCTAACATAAAAAAGCGTTATCTAAAATATTTTTTAAATTAAAAAATAATGAATGTAAACAAATACAATACAAGTGTCTGTTAAGGCAGCTAAAGAGTGAGAATCGAAACAATTGGACAAATTTAATATTCGATGTACTGATCAATCTTAATTTATCAGAAGTTTGGATGAGTGATACGAATTCAAATTATGAAAAAGAAATAATAGGAGGACTGAGAAATGAGGTAGTAGATACTATGTAGAATGATGTAAATACAAACCTCTCACTGAATTTTTTACTACTTTGCTATTAAAAGAAGGGGCGACCTACATACACAAATCAAAAAGGTCAGAAAGAAGAATACTTGTAAAATTTAGGTTAGGTAGGTGGGGGTGGGACTTTGAAAGAGGTAAGTTTGGAAACAAAGTATGCAAATTTTTTCATGGAAACATAAACAATATTCATATACTAAAAGACTGTAAAGGCTTGGAACTATTAAGAGAAAGCTTACTTCCCAACATCAATCAGACTAGCATCAGTGTATTTATGGAATCAGCGCCTGTGGTCGATTTAGTAAAATTGTTATAGCATTGCTTGAAAAGACTGGAAATTAAAATATAGTTTAAAAATAGAATGTAATAAATAAATAAATATGTAGATATAGTAAAGTATTATTAGTGAATTATAATTGAAATATAGAATAGCTAAGTTTTGTATCTATCACGTTTAAAGTTTGTTACTAACCTGTAAAAGTAGTGTGAAATGTGACATGTATACGAGATTAACAATATAGTATATCTCAATAAAGAATATAATAATAATAATATGTTTAGTATTTTAATATATGTTACATTAAAAATCGGCTTAAGAATTAATATTTGCCTAAAAATTTTTTTAGAAAAAATTTCAAATTATATTTTATAGAAAAATATATTAATTATATATATATATATATATATATATATTATATTATATATATATTATATATATATATATATATATATTTATAGATTTAGTATTTTAATGTATGTTACATGGAAGCTCAGCTTAAGAATTAATATTTTAAAAAAATATGAAGAACACTAGTGACTTTTTTATTTAATATTTTGTATATATATATATATATATATATATATATATATATATATATATATATGTGCGTGTATGAGTGTTTTGAACTGAAAAGATATACATGTATAACATCAATGTTGTAAACATTTTATTGTAATTCTTATATGTAACATATAACCATCCAAAGGAAACCAAAATGAATGTATTTATGTTAATGAATTTAGTTTAAATAACAGAAGCATATAACTGAAAAATATAATATTAAATTAGATATCTGAATACAAATTTCTTAGATACTTTTTAAAGTTTAATTTGCTTAGAACCAGGAAATGAAGTATGTAATCATTTTGTGATCACAGGAAGATAGTTTAATATATATTTTATTATTATTTGACATTATTTGAAAGGTATTTTCAAATGTGCTACAAAGATTGTATTAAAATTCATATTCTGACTCAACTATCAATTCTTTATATAAATCACTTATTATTTTATTAAGAAAAAGATACTATAAAAAATGTCATTATTTTTACGGTGATTTATTTAATGAAGATAATTAAAAATTTTACTTTTTTATGACTGATAAAATTTTGAATAAGGTTGATTTTTGTTTATTTGCAATATATTTTTCAATAAATTGATGTTGTGTTAATAACATTTACAATTTTAAACGTTTACTACTATATAAATAAGAAGGTATTAGATGTACAATAAGTATACCAATTTCTGATCTTCCAAATGTGAAAACTAAGTGTTTTCTTCCATTTTACACGTTTTAAATTAATAATTTAGATTTATTCGCATAATAAATACGTATTTTAACAACTTATGCTAGCAACTATTGTAAATATGTTCAAATTAAATATTCTAAATATTTCTTTAGTAACTCAATTGTTGATCTTCTGAAAACGTCCTTTTATCTGATTCGAAGAATTATTCAGTTTTTGATATTTAAATTTGTCACAATTTATTATTCTAAATAATTAAATTAAAAACAACTATGTAAGAAAATATTAAATATACAAGAGTTACAGAAATACTTACAAAGTAATGAACATGTGTAAGATTGTTTTTGTTTCATTTTGAAGCTGTATGTAAATTTTTATATCAATTCTATGTACTCTAAGAGAAATTATTTGATATTTCCGTATTTTTAGAGAAAATCCATATCCTTAGAGAAAAATGTCACTCAAATATAATACCAAAAAAATACTTTTTAAAAAATTAAGTATTTTTTCAAATAGCCGTGTCTGTAGTTTATAAAAAAAGGAAAATTTATGTAAAATTTCAGTAATATTTGACTATTTTTCTTTAAATAAATTCATTATAATTTCATAAAATTAGATTTTTTTCATAGTTTGCAAGTTGTGAAAATATGGCAACAGCAATCAAGAGCTATTATTGAAAAGATTACACAAATCTATATTTGGTGTAGTTTACCATAAAACGCACAAGTCTCTGTTTTCTTTTTCTTATATTTATATGTTCTAGCTCATTCTTTTCTACAATATTCATAGTTGTCTTTTAAGACACATGACTACCTATTATAATGGCTTTATCAGAGTTCTAACTCTTTCCCTCTCTCTCTCTCTCTCTATATATATATATATATATATGGTGATCACAAGAAGATAGTTTAATATGTAAATTGTTATTTGATGTTAGATGAAAGGTATCTTCAAATGTACCACAAAGATGTATTCAAAAATCATTCTGACTGAATTGTCACTTTTTAAATCATTTATTATTTTATTAAGAAAAACATAAGATACTACAAAAATTGTTATCATTTTTACACATTATATATATATATATATATATATATATATATATATATATATTGATATAGTAAATCATTAGAGAAATTATTATGATCAAATAGAAGCTTATTGTCATCATTTAAATATTATTAAAATATCAGAAATGGAAATCATTAAAAAATATATTACAGCCTCATCAAAAAATGTATTTACAAATAGATTTACTTAAAAACTTTCTTTTAAATTCAAGAAATATTCTAAACTGTGTTTGTTTACGAATAATATTATTTTATTTATAAGGTTTTATTAAAAAGTTACCTGTATGTTTATGATGACTGTTATTTTAAACAATTTATTGCTTAGTTAATGTTTATGTAGCTTCTTGTCTTTTTAGAATAATAGATGTTTTTGTTTTTCGTGGATCTCTTTCTACATTCTAGCTGTATGTTATTTGATATATATATATATATATATATATATATATATATATATATGTATTTATAAATAAAGTTTATAGTCTTGACTAGATAATATATCAAACGTATAAAGAGTCAGCAACGTCTTCCTCAACCCTTTTAATATCACCGTGATGATCAACATCGGACTACTGTTTGCAGACACTGTTTACAGTGGCAATTTGTCTTAACAAGTCGTGTCTAGTTCTCTCTCTATGCACTGACCAGGGGTCAGTTGTTAGTTGTACAAACAGTCAAGTTAAGTGGTTTTGCAATCTATATATCTCTGCGGTGTACGTAAAACGTAATGGCTTGATACTGAATCGCGTCTTGTTTAACTGTTTCGAGGTTAGATTTCCAAGTGTAAATATACTTAAGGCGGAATAGCTCGCAACGCGTTTTCTACAAATCAATTTTAGTTACGATTTCCGTTTGTATCGTGCGTTGCCTAACGTTTGAACTGAATATTTCCAAGGGTTCTTCGTTTTGTGTGTCTATCTATTCGTATTCCTATCTGTCTTATTATATATATATATACACTACACTACCCGAAATTTCTCAGGAATATTTGAAAAATAAAAAAGGAATTCAAAATAACCACACTTTCAAAAGTTTCAGTAGAAGAGGAACATCAAATTGCCAAGAATAAGAATGTTAATCACAACAGACTATTCTCTCTCTTTCTCTCTCTCTCTCTATATATATATATACTAGGTTGGTAGGAAAATAATTGCAGTTTTTGTTTCTGAATTTTAACCTTAATTTTTTTTAATGAAAGTGTCACTTCATCGTGTTTATGTTAACACATTGCTTACTAGAAACGGAAAATCTCGTTTGCAGACAAATATTTTAATATGTAAATCAAAGAATGGATGTTCCAAGGATTTTTTTTACGTAGCTATGGTATGTTAGTCATACCTCGATTTAGGTCGTTTCAATTTGTTGTTTTGACTTACGTTGTTATCTGAAAATTAACTAATACGCAGTGTGTTAATATCATTTAAGTTGCATTTTTCTATCTGTATTTCAGTAACATCGACTTTGGTTTTATTATTAATTTTGCTTCAAATTGGGCTATTGAATTAAAGATGGAAATGAAGCAAATAATAGAATCTTTTTGCATGGGTTCAAAACGAGTGGTAAAATAACAGACTTTTGTAAAGAAAACAATGCTTTTGGTGTGAATATTGTTAAGGAACGTACGGTGTAGAGGTGTTACCAAATATTTTGTGTTGGGAATGAGAGCCTTGAAGATGAAAAGCTCGCGGATGTCAATATTCAATTCATAACGATCAACTAAAGGCGTTAGTTGAATCAAAACCACGCACAACAATTCAACAGCTTGCACAAAAGTTAAATGTTAATCATCCAACAGTTCTAAATCATTTAAAACCACTTAAATTGAAAGATGTATATGAATTTGAAGTTCATAAACCGTCATATATATATATATATAAAGAGAGAGAGAGAGAGAATCCGAATTTTCCTCAGAATATTGGAAAATTAGAACAAAGTAATCCAAAATAGCAAACTTTTAAAGCAGTTAAAGAGAGAGTAAAATCAAATTGCTAACAATAGAAATATTCATCGCTTCACGCCGATTAACCCGTTAATCAAACCACTGTTAGTCGAACCATATATGTGGGCTATTATCAACAGCTGGCTTCAAACATTTTTCTATCATCGATCGGTATTGAGCACCATTTATGGTTTCAGCAGTACTGTCTTTATGTTTGAAGAAATAATGACCTATAATCCTTTCCGACGTTATTCCTCACCAAAGAGTACACTTCAGTGAGTGTAATTGTCACTGATGAAGTGCTCTTGGATTCGATGTAACCCCTATTCTACAGTTTTGCCTGTTTAAGAATTCATTTAAGCGGAAATGTGCTCCATAAATTATAATCAAATTGTGTATAAGTGAGATATACAGATTATGTGTATAAATCAGAGATGCATAATCAAGACGGTGCTGATAATCTGTTGGATTTAGGTCTTGTACAAGCTACAATTTGTATGAGAACATTTTGTATGTAGCCAAAATCCTTTGCAGTGACCTCTCAAATATTACAAGTTGACTTGAACTTGTTGTTTTCTGATTGAAGTTTCAGAATTTTACTCAATACTCTCCAGCGTACGTTGAATATTTTTTCTCAGTGAGAGCTGAACGATGTCTTCCAGATCCTGGACGGTTACTAACTGCACCTTCTTCTCTAAAACGCGCAACCAAATAATGAATCATTGACTTCGATGGTCCTATTCGGACATTAAAATAACGACGACATGCTCGCTAATTAAAAATAATTGAATACTGATTTTCAAAATAAAATTCAATTATTTTAGTACGTTGTTCTGTCGTTTGCATTTCTATAATAAATTCTCCACATTTTATTCATGAAGTTTTGAAAAGAAGAGAATAAAAATTTAAACAGAAAAATTATTAACTATTCAAATTACGTCGTTCTTTTTGCGCCTTCCTGTATATATTCTTCATAGTCGATATTTTTTTTGCATTTAATCTGACCAATTTCAATATTTTCAAAATTTTTAAATACATTTTTCTTGAATTAAATTTCAATCATAAAACTAAACTTATTATCTCAATCAATGTAAATATGACAGAAATTTTGAAAATTTTCCTGATAGTAGTAAAAGGAACAAACTGTTTAGACACACACTAAGAATTTTTATTAAAAAGTAAAAATATGTTTAAATGAAAAAAAGGTCCATGCAATATTTCAAGATGAAACACTTAACCCCATTAAGCGTTTCGTTTTATTTTGAGAATGTGTACTGGTTTGCTTAATAATTTCTAGGCGATGACGAGTATACTCGACGAATACACAGTAAATGCACTTGCTGTAAGATTGAGTAAATCATAAAAAAAATATTCTTTTGGTTGTTTCTTTGAAAATTTTTAATTTTATTGGTAAGTTATTCACAAATCGTATTACATTACTGTTTGTTGGCATCCATTTTTTTAATTTTCAATGTTGTTTCAAATTCAGGCGACTTTCCAAATATTACTCAACATATAAATTAGTTTGGTCCACTATTATGTTTAGTAAGTCATAATCTAAAAATTGTTACATATTGAGCATACATTTGGTTTTTGACAAACGGGAAAGTTGGGCCAGGATGAGCAGTTAATTAAAATGGTGCTCGCTCTCCACCTCTAATATTCCATTGTACATTTGAATTTTTATTTTCTTTATCGAGATTATTACCTTCTTCATCTTTATCAGTACTTTCATCAGAAGACATTAAAATTACTGATATTCTTTTCTGTGTCCTTGTTTGTAAAACCGCATCTTCATTATCTTCTTCAACCTCATCACTATTTTCATGAGAAGACGTTACAGAATTATCGCTCTTTTCTATTTTCTTGGATGTAAAGATATATTTTTATCACTATCAGTAAAACTCATCAGTGAGGATAAATAAAATCATTATTCACTTCACAAGTTTTTCTACTACACCCTATAATACCTTCTCTAGATATTAGATCTAAGATTCACGAACGAAGAGAAAACTGCTTAGAAATATTCTAAAATGTGCCAAAATTACAAATATATATTTTTTACCTAAATTTTACAATAAATATCAAAAACGAATTTTTTTCTACATGACGAGTATACTCGACATTAAACAAAAAAATGCCATCTTTTCATGACAAGCATACTCGACATAAACGCTTAAGGGGTTAATCTTATAATTTTTTTAAAACGCTATTTCTTTTTAAAACATATCAATTCGATTTGTATTTATTTTTTCATATTTTTTTCTTAATTATAAACTTGTTGTTTAATTGGTATTTTTATGTTGCTTTTTAATAAGCAAAATTTAACACGGATATTAATTATGTTAACATTTTTATAAGGTTTGATATCTTGTTAACATTTTATAATTTGGAATTTAGATAAATCATAATTCTTATACTCGCATATGAATGAATATTAATTATATATATATATATATATATATATATATATATATATATATATATATATATATATATGTGTGTGTATTTAATTATTAAGTTCGATTCGTGTTGTTGTTTTAATGAACTGTGTTTAGGCGTTGTAGAGAGTCCAATAAACCAACGATTGTATTCTAATTACTGTTATAAAAAACGATCAGAAACGAATAAAATAATAACCGACACTCACGGCACAGTGAATTTTTCAATCTGAATGTACTTGTCATATATTTATCGTCCTAATATTTTTATAGAATGCGTTTTTATTTGTTTTCGTGGACGCAAGATGAAAGGAATTCTAACCGCCAGTTCGTAGGAGGTCTCGCCGTGGCAGTAGTATAAATCAATGCCTGTTTTACCGGCCGCGAGGCGTGTGTGCGTTTATATGCATGCCGACTACATGGGGATCTCGTTTGTATAACATATTCGAAATATTTCCTAAAGTGCAATGGATCTAGTAAATGTAATACGTTTGTTGATTGTTATCTCTGTTGGGGATTAACATCTGGACGAAGGGTCCGTGCAAGACAATCCGATTAAAACTATCAATGCAAATAAACCTGAAACGAGATGTAAATACTATAAACCGTGTATTTGGATGCAGTACTCTTCTTTTGCTAATTGAATCTGTGCTTATTTTTAATGTCGTGAAAATACATAGAATTTCCCGACATTAACTTTTGGCGTCGTTGGGAAATAGTTTATTTCAGATTAAATATTTTACAATGCTTCTGCATTTGTATTAATATTTTTTATACCCACATCGTAAATCATTTTTGATTGGAAATTTCGTCCAATAAAAATATATTTCTAACAAATAATTTCTGATTGATTTGAATATATTAAAAGTATAAATACTTTTTTTCGAAAACATTGAAGAAATAACACCGAATATTTAATAACACCTTTGTAATATTATACCAGGAATGAATGAAGATTAAACATATTTAACAAATCTCTCTCCCTCCTCTCTCTCTCTCTCTATCTATATATATATATAGATTTTATGATCTACTTGTCACAAGGTATTGTGAATATAAAATACATGAAGACTTAACAATGATAATACAAGGGATAAGTTAGTAAATGCCAGATTATGTGGTAGCTATTACAAATCCTATATAATCTCTAGATGAAACTCAGGTCTCCCCTTAAGTCGTGTGTTGGCTTAAATCAATTAGTAAGAACACACATAAAGGTGGACAATCATCACATGTAAATGTGGACAATGAATATTAGCATAAATGGTTAGTGTGTTAGTAATGCGACATGAAAATGTGACATGATATTTCATATAGTTCTTGTATCTGTTCTCTATAAATAATTGAACTTTTTTATTGATATATATATATATATATATATATATATATATATATATATATATATATGTGTGTGTGTATGTGTGTTTAATAAGGAATGAACACATTTATGAATAATATGATTAAAATATAATTAGAATTTCAATTGATTTTTGGTAACTGATAAATATTAATAAATATAGTAACTGACTTTAATTAAAAAAAATCATTTTTATTAACAAGTCTAACTATAAAAAATAAGTTTTTACAGCTTTTGCTTATATTCAAATTGGATATTTTTAACTCAAGTACCTTAAAGATTAAACTGTTCAATGGTAAACTAAAATTAATATTTGATTAACTCCTTGACATACAATGAAGTTTCTGATAAGTCATTTATTTCTTATGCCATTGTAAACATTGACGTTTCTGAGACGCACGTTTTATTTTAATTCGTTATAGTGCAGCTACAAAGTAAATATTAGAAATAAATAATTATATATATACATATATATATATATATATATATATATATATATATATATATATATTCAGTGTTAGTCTGAACCATAGAAACGAACCTTGAAACATGCCTATTTTGAATTTGTATAAAAGTGACAATGAAAGCCAAATGGGGAATTCGAGTGAAGACAGATTTTCCTGAAAATATAACTTCCACTGATAAAAAGAAACATCCTGCAAGGAGATGTCACGTATGCTCAAAAAATAATATAAGAAGCGAAACGACTTGGCAGTGTAAAAAATATCAAATACCTTTACTTTTACCGGAATATTTTATACTCTAAAGGACTATTGAATAATTGTTTAGTTTGTTATTTCATTATTATTTATTAACTTTGGTTATTAGTAGTGAATTATAATATTTAGCAATGTATAAATATTATTTTCTTTGTTAAGCTTACACAAATGTTAAGTTGAAAAGTAAATAGTGTTATATATTTGTCATATCGAATTTTAATTAATTCGTATGTCAAAGGGTTAATATTCTCAGACAATTTGGTTGAATGAAATTCGCAATAAAGGATCTTCAGATTGAGAAAAACATTCTGGTAAAGGAAAGATAAATTTGTATATATTTTTTTAGAAATGTGAAATAAAAAAAAACATTTCTGAAGACATTATAGCTCTTATTAAAAAAATGATTTAAAAAAATTATTATTTAAAAAAATTAAATATATTTTAAAGAACATTAGAGTTCTCAAACGAAACATTACCTGTATTTTTCAAAATTATTATTAGTACTACAACGTCATGCTAGTCAATAGTGTACGATACAAAAGTGTATGTAGAGAAAAGGATTGAAAGAATTATAAGCTCTCTGTTGATTCCTGTTGTCTCCGGCTCAGAATAATCCTGGCCTATCATAGCCACCTAAGACGAGGATAATAACTATTATAACTTGTCGACAATGGAATTAACAAGGGATCGTTTTAATGTGGCTATTTTGGCTAGACAATGGCGGTATACAGTCATCGTACTTAATACTGTCTGAACTAAATTCTAGATTTTGTAACAAAGGTCGTCGCTCATTGGATACGAAACGATAATGTGGAAAATTTAAAAAGTAACACGAAGGATAAACGAATAAAGTGTAGTTTGAAGTGTATAATATAGTATGTTCATACATACATACGTATATATATATATATATGTGTGTATATATGTATATATATGTATATAAATGTATATATATATATATTAAATGTAAAAATTAATTCGATGCCTTTCTTGTAGAAAATAAATGTTTACAAAAAAATGGAACACTTTTCAATCCTCAAAATATTTCCGATTATTTTATGTGTTTTGTATAATTATGTAACTGACGAATTCCTGCTCGAAGAAAAGATGGTGGGTTTGAGTCGATGAAATAATATATTTACGGAACTCTTTCATTGCTTTTGTATTTTTTGCATGTATTATGCATCAAAAAATCTTCCTCCAAAGCTAAACAAATCATTCTCACGATTTTGGCAGCATTTTTTTCAATTGGAATGCGAAAAGTATGCAATACCTAATATGCTGTTTTTCGGACGCCATCATGTTCATTACTGTCTTGTGAGGTTATGCCATCAGTTTAGCCTAGATATATATTAATTTTAAATGTTAAGATTGACACTTGAAAATCCTAAAACGACGAGAAATTATATTAATTTAAAACAGAGCTAGATTGATTCAATTTAAAGACACAGAATCAATTTTTACACCTTATATACATACATGTATGTATGTATATATATATATATATAAATATGTGTGTGTGTGTATAACCATATAGTAAAATATATAAATATATAATATTTATTTATTGTTAAAAGAAACACAAAATAATCATTTTGTTCGTACAGAACAGTAAATAAAAGTTTAGTTTTTATAAAATAATAATTTAATTCAATTTGAAATTAATTTCGTTTAGCAAATCGTTTAATAACGGAAATAATATGTTTTTACAAATTTTCGTACAAAATACTTTAAAGCACAAATCTTTTTTTGGTTTATTTTATATTAATTTACACTTTTTTATATTTATTTTGCACAGTCCTGTTTGTTTTTGTCCGCATATAGAAGAGGTTAGAAGTTAGAAAGAAAGTAAGATCGAACATATTGACAGGATCTTTCGAGAAACAGAAAATATAGTTAAACATTCAATAAGGGGCAAAAAAAGAAAGATAGGAATCTAGGTAAATGTGCAAGTAGGTTTGTGGACAATAATAATAAATAAAAACAAAAATGATGTCAGATAAAGGTATCAAATATGAAATTTCTGTATAATCAATCAGATATAAGGTTAGCTAATAAATATAGATAATTTAAAAATAAATATTTCTCATAATTTGCAAGAAAAAATTGTGTATATATATATATTGTTTATATATTGTATATATATATTGTCTTTTTTTATTTTTTTTCACTGCCGCTTTCGTCTATTCAAGCATTTTCAGCTGGATATTGGTTGTTAATTTAGTTTTTTTTTATACCAGTTTAAGGTTATATTGTGTGTGTGTTTTACACTATCCTTATGTTTTCTGTGTTGTTCTTAGGATGTGAAACATAGAGATTTGTTGTTTATTTATTTGTTTGTTTAACAATTGGTTGTTCAATTTATGCTTGTATATTTGCAAATTTTCTAGTGTACTTATTTTTTACTTTTGTTTTGTTTGTTTAAAATGTCATAGTTCAATTCATTCTTCCATATTCATACTCTGTATCAAGTATATGTTTAGGATATTATGAAATATCTTTATTTAGTTTTATGTCCTTTATATGTTCATCAAATCCGTCTTTAAATTTTCGTCCCATTTGCCCGATATAAATTTTATCAGTTCGCACATCTTTTTCTTCTTCGATGGCGCTACATCCCAAATTGACCCTTGGCCTCTTCAATTTTCTGCCTCCAGACGTCCCTGTGCCTGGTAGTCCTTCTCCAGTTCTTTACTCCCAACAGCTCCACTGCATCCTTTTCTACATTGTCTATCCATCTACACTTTGATTTGCCCACAGGTGTTCTCTTGCCTGGTTGTTCATCCAAGGCATTTTTTGGTACTCTTGAATCCCACATCCGTTCAGTGTGGCCGGCCCATCGCAGGCGGAGCATTTTTATAAAGTCCGATAATTTTGGATCCTTGTAGATTTTATATAATTCGAAGTTGTAGCGTATCTCCATATATCTCAATCGTTTACTGGCCCAAATATTCTTCTCGACATTCTTCTTTCAACGGTATCCAACATTTCTGCGTTCTTAGCTGACATGATCTACGACTCATCTCCATAAGATATGACAGTATGGATGAGGCTTTTATAAAGTCGGATTTTGGTCTTCCTATGCAAATTTTTGGATTTCATTAAGAGTAAGAGCGCTTATATGTTCTATACAGTTTTTACATATCAATTTATAAATTTCATTTAGTTTATTATTATAATTCCTATCTAATTTTAATATTAAATGTTGTTTTAAGATATTATTTGCTTTTAAAGATATTATATATTTGTGTTTGTGTTATATTGTTATTTTTATTACACCAGTAACCTGCAGGAAAATAAAAAAAAAACTAATTAATTTTTCAAAAATTATAAAAAATACCTAAATGATCACATTTATAATTTTTCAAAAATTATAAGATAATAATTTTAGTTAAAATATTAAGTCTTATGCTTTATTTCTAAACACAGTTGATCATATGTTAAATAGTAGTAGATGAATGACCAGTAATTATTGTATTAATGCTTTCATCTAAAACTATATTTATAAATATAAAATTTTGATTTATATCCAAGAAACATATCTTTTCAAATATTAAAAAATGTGTGTTTCAGTCTTGAAATTGATTATTATCTAGTAATAACATCAATTAAACAATAATAACGTAAAAATAAAAAAATGTAACTAATTACTTAATTTATCATTTTAAATAAAAAATATTAACGGTATATATATATACATATATATATATATATATATATATATATATATATATATATATATATATATACATATATATATATATATATATATATATATATATATATATATATATATATAACAGACGTGCAGATATTAACGTGCATGAGTTAAAAAACTACAATTTCATATACTAAAGAAACAATGTAACTAGAGACAAGGACAGGCTGCTTATTACACCGGAACAGTGCGAAAGTATAAATATTCGAAAAATACCATTTAGTGGGAGCAGCTTTAACATTACCCGAAATATCTTATCTCGTCATGAGTGGCCGAAGATAGTTACGGAATGGGTTAGAAGCACTGAATGGCTGGTATTAAAAGAAAAAAGAGCTCGGGGTGGTTGATGGGTGGGCGATGAAGAATATCTAGAAGAATAGAACGACGTCGCGTGATGCGTTTCGCGGCGTCTTGGATGAAAGCATCGCTCGCCTGATGCTGCTGCGACTTCGTCGTAACTGGGCGTCGTTTTTTGACGCTGTGTACGTCCGGCGCCTGTGTCGGACGCCTTTTCCATTGTGCCAATATAGAATACTATTTATGGACTTTTTTCTCACGTATACATTTACATTTATTTAAAAGCTTTTATATATATATATATATATATATATATATATAAATTAGTAAAAGTTCAATTAAAATAATAATTGTTTTAAGTTTCATGGATTAAAAAATTAAATATTAATGCTTTGATCATAAATAATGATTTTTTTAAATCACTTAAAATCTTAATCACTTTGATTCTTTCAATACCTTTATAAATTATTCATGAAATAGACTAAATATATCTGTGAATATTGAATTTTTTTAATAGTAAATTTACAAAAAGCTTGTATTTGAAGTAAGTCTTTGACAGTTTTTACAATATTTTTATTATTTTATTTTACATTATTATCTTTTTTGAGTTAATATTAGATTGAAAGGAAAATAGTTACGGTGTGTGTTTTTTGAACACTAACCTTATTTTTTTCAATGAAAGTTTCATTTTATTGTGCTCATGTTAATATGAATTTAAAGTGAATTTTCAATTTGTATTTTGGTAACATCGACTTTGATTTTATTATTAATTTTGTTTCAAATTGGGCTATTGAATTAAAGATGGAAACGAAACAAATAAGAGCAATTTTCAAAACAAGCTGTAAAGCAGCAGAAACTGATAATAACCTAAGTGAAACTTTTAGTGTGGGTGCTGTTAAGGGACGTACGGTGCAATGGTCGTTCAAAAATTTTTTACTGTAGCCTTGAAGATTAAAAAGGTTGAAGGAGTCTTTTTTCAATTTATAACGAGCAACTGAAAGCGTTAGTTGAATCAGAACCCCATATAACAATTCGAGAGCTTGCACAAAAGTTAGGTGTTAATCATCCAATAGATCTGGACTACTTAACACATCTAGAAAAATCAAAAAAGGAAAAATTGTATATGAGTTTGAAGGTCATAAACTGCAAATATTTTTCTACCAACCTAATAGCTTGCAATAGAAATAAATGTCATTATTACTTTATATCAATTTCTTTCAGTTATTTAGAGTCTATAGAATACTTCAGACCATTGTTCTTGTCATTGATTGTGTTGGTTAATGGGGTCTTCAGACTTTTCGCCAACTAAGATCATTAGCACTGAGTCACTGGTTGTACTCAGTCTTCTGAGCACTTATTGGTCATACTTAATTGATCAGAAGTAGGCACCAAGTTTCAATTTAATGATTATATACTCTTTAAAATTAAATTAATTTTTGAATTATAGTTTGAAAAATATTCTTTTATTTAATATTTTTTTCTATTCTCATACTAACAATTTTCTATACATATCATCTTGTATATAATTTTTTGATGTTATCATTAGTTATAACTAAAAATTATTTTAAATATGCAAAACGTATGCATAATTATCACAAAAACAATTTTAATTGTCTTGAATTTCAAGAAGATCTGTTTCTGAATTGTAAATATTTGATATTTATTGTAAGAAAAACAAGTTTCAAGTTGTAAGTATTGAATTGAGCAACCTTTTTTCAAATTTATTAAAACAGTGAGTAGTTCAGCTAATTCAATGTATGTTTCAAATTTTTATCGAGAACATTAATCGTTCAGTCGGTTGAAAGTACTCATTGATGCCTAAGATTAATTTCGCATTGAGTTCAAGTTATGTGCGAATAAACTATTTTAAATGAGAATTGAATTCTTTTCTTGTTTTATTTAAACCTCTAATGTCTATTTGTACTTATTTTTCTAAATTATTTACATTTAAAGTCTTATTAAGCTGAATTGAAGTGAGAATGATAATAATTGAGAAGTCAAAATCGATCTTTGCTAGATAATACAAATACCTACCAAAAAATATAATAGTTAACAATTAGATCATAGGTAAACAAAATTCAATATATATTTTTTTCAAATAAATATTAAACATTTATTTATTCGTGTATATATATATATATATATATATATATATATATATATGTACACACATATATATATATATATATATATATATATATATATATATATATATATACACATATCATAAGGAGACGTCCGGAATTTATACACGAAAAGAAAATAAATTTCGACGTACACTTTCCTCAACAACAATGCACTAGACGAGAAACATCCACTAGTTACACTGTTTCCCGTCAGATCGCCACACCATCGCCACGCTGACCAAACACCTCCCCTTATCCTTTACAACGGAAACACGTTCCCCCCTGTCTCTCACCCAACAGCTGTCAAATGGGGAAAATTCCGCCGCCTTCATGATTTTTCTTTTTCTTGCCATATCCATTTTATTTTCTTTCTTCTGAGCCATTTTCTCTTTTCTTTGCTGACCTCTGCTGTCCCTCGATATAACTATTTCGTGTCCGTTTCGTTTAACAATCACTTTACATCAACCGATATGTATATATTTCTTTTATTCTCGTTTTAAATTAATGACTTTATGGTCAATATTCTCTCATCAGTTAGACATTTGCATGCATGCAAACACGCAAGAATTTATTGTGAAAGATATTTTTGGCAGACTGTTTAAACTTAATTTTATATTGAATTTTATGCTAGTTACATTTTTTTTGGTTTAATTTTCAGTTTTATAAGATTTATTTTCTCTAAGTATATTTGTTCAAATTATTTAAAAGTATTAAAATGATACGAATTTGTTTAGAAAAAAGTGTTTAATTGAAAAAAGTATTATTGAAATTTATAGATTTGGATTTTCTATAGATCGAAATGTATTTTTATATTTTTTCATAGATGAGGAAAAAAATTATATAATTTCGATATATAAACCTTAAAATTTACTAATTAAGTAATTTGTGTTTTTAAAGAAAATAAAAATTTTGTTCTACTATTTAAACAGTTATTTTAAATATATTGAATAATAATATCGGGTAAAAACGATTTAATTATTTTTTATTACATGAAACGAGGCTCCTATAAGTTTAAACACACAGCATCATATATAATTTAGTAACAGCCATTTTACCATCCCAATTAGCTAATACATGTAGATAATTAAGTCGAAAAAGTACACTTATAAATAAATGTATATATATATATATATATATATATATATATATATATATATATATATATATATATATATATATTAAGTTGGTAGAAAAATAATTGCGATTTATGACCTTCAAATTAGAGGTATTGGCTGTATTGAAGATATTGTTGTTTAGATCTTGATTAGATATCATGAATATATTATATATATATATATATGTTCTATTAGGTTAGTAGGAAAATAATTACGGTTTATGACCTTCAAATTCATATGCATTTTATACTTTTTTTAATTTTTCTGGCTGTTTTAAGTGGTCTAGAACTGTTGGATGACTAATGCCTAACTTTTGTGCGATCTCTCGAATTGTTGTGTGTGGTTCTGATTTAATTAACACCGTTAGTTTGTCATTATGAACTGAAGAAGGACGCCCGCGATCTTCTTGATCTTTAAAGCTCTCGTCCCTAGCTCGAAATTTTCGGAACCACCATTGCACTGTACGTTCCTTTACAGTACTCACAACAAAAGCATCGTTTAATTTATGAGCAGTTTCTGCTTCTTTACCACTCGTTTTGAACTCTTACAAAAAATTCCCCTTATTTGTTTCTTTTCCATCTTGAATTCAATTACCTAATTTGAAGCAACATTTATAATAAAACTTAAATCTATTTTAGCAAAATACAGACAGAAAAATTCACTTTAAAATGATATTAAAATAAACACGAAGAAATGACACTTTCGTTGATGAAAAAATTAAGGTTAAACCGCAATTATTTTCCTACTAACCTAATATATATATATATATATATATATTTATATACATTTAAATTATGTATCGCTATTTTGTTAAACTGAACATTTTATGCAAATAGAAAACAAATAAACGACATAAATAATACTATTAAAATAATAAGAAATACAAGATATATTAGACAATTTAAAAATACACTAAAGTTAAAAGAATATACTCATAAGACCGACTAACTTGAATAACGGTACAATATGTTATGGGTTAAAATACATTGCCATCCAATAAATAACACAAATGACAGGACTTTGTTTAAATTTTGGTAACATTAAGATAGAAAAAATGGTTAAATAACCGAAACCGTTCTCAGCAGAATACATTAATATTAAACAAATGAAATTAATAAATGTGGAATATTCATAATTAATTCTATATATCTATATGGGTCCTACTAAATCACTGCTTAATGGAAAAGATTTAAAATGTTTAAAAAATCTTAATCGTTGTAAAGAGGAATGAAGGAGTTATACCATAAATTATTATTACTTTCTCATACACTTTACTGACTAGAATTTCATAGATAAAATATCTATGAAATTCTAGATTGTTTAGATCTTTAGAATATTTTTTTATTTTTTAGCTTTGGTATATTGATCAGTGTTGGTATATGGCTAATGTACATGTATAGGCTTTAAGATTATAATATGAATATCAAAAATGCAATTAGTAATGACAGACATACAAGATTTTTTTTGTTAATGGTAATATACTTCGAAGAAACAGAAAGACTAATTATAAAATGCATGCAAAAAACTGTCGAATAAAAACGGTGTGTTTTGAAAAACATGATTAATAAATCATTATAGATCATTTTTGATTGTTGCTTATGTGCATTTATATGGCGATACCATCATCTTCAAAGTGATTTTTTCTGTATCTTAGTGGTCTAAAGATGATGGAATTGTCATGGAAATGCGCATAAAGAACATTCAAAAATGATCTATAATAATTTTTTGAACACGATTGCCCAGAAAAAAAATTGTGCTTTGTGGAATGAAAGAGAATTAATTCGTAGAAGCGAATTTATCCACGGTGTCAGAACTATTGCGAAAAAATATTTTGTCAAAGGCCATCAGATAACCAATCTTATTTGATTCTAAATGGTTCAGCTGTACATTACATCTGATTTTCACCTTAGACATATTTAGACAATTGAACTTACTACAAGGATAAATAATTCGATAATAAATAAATGTTATGTAAGTCAATCTTTTCTTATCCTCTTTAATATCCTTTATTTTCTTCGATATTTTCTATCTTAAATGTATATCGAAGACCTAAGTAATACCTAAGCTATACCAAGTATACGGTTGTTTAAAAAAGTTTTTAGGTGATAAATTGTTTATGATTTTGATGGATGTAGTTACGGATTTTGATGGATGTAGTCTAATAAACTTGTTGAAGATTGAGTTTGGTTTCTTTTAAGTTTTCATGCCTGAAATTCTTCTCATTTTAAAGTAATACGGGTCCTATACTATTTTATTTTAAGTCTGTATGTGATACTTAAAATGAATTTTACTCAACTCTTTTGTGATTAAAAGTTTGTTTATTAAAAGAATGATTATTGAATATTTTAAAAACGGATAATGTGTACTGTTTTCAAAATAATATAATACAATATATTCAAAATAATTCATTTATTAAAACGAAATTTCTTTTAAGTATCATATACATACTTAAATTAAAATAATTTAAGAGTTATATTAATTATAAATAAGAAGAATTTCAAACATGAATATTTAAGAAATCAAACTGTATTTTGATGGTAATATTTTAACATTTCCAGAGCACTAAGATGCCAGAAAAATGAGATTCATGATTGAAGATCAATGCTATTAAATGTTAAACTGAAATATTTTCTTTCACGAATGAACTCTTCATTAGCCAATTAACAACAAGAAATGTTTTAATTAAAAATATTACTTATCAATGTAGATTTTTAATTAAAAATTATTTTGCAGTTTGAAAGAATGAAATCCATTTCTGGATGTAACTTTATCCATAGACAAAATGTATATTGAAACTGAAATATGTTAGAATCGATTTGTTTCATTAATTTAAACATTCTGTTGAATATTTTTATATTATGCTTTTATATTATCTAATCTAGTGTGGAATTATCAAAGAAATATCGATAAATGTTAAAATTTCGAAAATATCTATATTTAAGACTATGATAATAAAGGTAGTGGCTGATAAAATTTGTGAATCAAAGTTTATTCTACCAATCCTAAATTTTTAAATAGATGTACACAAAACTCCTAAAATAAAAAATATATAATTAAATAAAATATGACAGTAAACAATATATTATAGTAACATATATATATATTTATTTACATAATCTTTTAATCCTAATATATTTTTCGAAGAAATCATAAGTTAATTTCAAATTATTTCCGTTTCAAATTTAAATATTTGCATATTTTAGTATAAAATTAAACAGAACTAGATCACTAGTAGCTTGAAACCATTTTTTTTGTACTTTAATAAACTGAATATTTTTTATAGATATTTTTTCAATATTTACAGAGAAGTTCGTATAAAAACATATTTTTTTATTTACATAATGTAGAAATAAAGCACCTGATAATAATGATATTGTTAATTATATATTGAATTTCTTTTTTTTCAGATGTGTCACTTCATTGAAAAACAAGTTAATGCAACTTTGAATCACCAGTGATGTGCATGTAGCTGTAAGTTTTTCAAATTTTAAACTATTTTTTAAATATTAGTGTAAGTAAAATAGGTAAAAATATATTATAAAATCATTTTTTTTTAAATTTTATATACAAGCATTCACAATTTAATTAAAAACGTTTTAACTATTGAAATATGTTAATATTTCTTAACGATTATATATCAAATTTCTGTTAACAATAAGTAGATATAATACCGGTCTTTCATATATAATTTTTCATTTTTATATAAATAATTATTTAAACTTAATAATGATTTTATTGATATACCAAAATTTAATAGTTAGTAAATTTGAAAATTATCGAAATGGTGGTTAATTCTTTATTAATTATAATGGATTATTTAAACTGAGAGGTGATTTAGTTAAAAATAAATATCTCATGATTTTATATATATATATATATGTTGACCTAGTCCTGTCAAATGATAATTGATTTCAAATAAAATTTCTAAATTCTTTGTCGAGAGTATAAATTAGTTTTAATGTGTTGGCAACATTCCTATTTGTCACGGACTCGAAAGCTCGTGTCTGGAGTAGAACTTTTTTGTTGCGAGTCGGGTCTCCGTGCGCAGCTTTAGCGTACGGCGTTATGTTTTATGGCGCGGCTATAAGAAAAGCCACTGCTATACTGTTCACACACATACATCCACCCACCCATACACACACACATACACACTCTCAAATATAGTTGTAAGGCAAACAGGCAAGCAGGCGGGCGGATCACCCTTATATGAACCATAACCATAGCAAAACTACCACCACCGTCATCTCACCATCACTAGAAAAGCATGCAGACGTCCATTCTCAGGCGTCGTTGTTGTCCTGGGAAACCGATTCAATAGCGTCGGCGCTAGAATTTATTTCGGTCATTTGTTATAACGTCTATGTTGTTTTTAGCCAAGTGGACCGATTTTTTTTTCAAAAAGCTTCCACGCAGAGAGATATTAATATTTATACATCTGTCGATTTGTCGTTGTATTTATTTTTTGTGCTTTGATTTATATTTGTATTAATTTCGCAACTTTTGTTTTTATATCGGAAATATTGCCTACACGTGTGTACTCACATACACTCTCTCTCTCACTCACACACACACACATTATATATATATATATATATATATAATGTGTGTTCGAATACCACTGGTATCAATTTCTTATTACAATATATAATTATTATTTGGTTCAGTATATTTTCATTGAATCAACGTATTGATTGTACGTGGGATCGTATTTTTTCAATAAAATGTATGCATGTTTTTGTACGTTTTATTCTTCAAACATGTGTTTTCGGCGAAAACGTATGAAAAACAAAAGTTATGGAAACATCTGTAGCTGAAAAGCTTGTAAAACATGCCAAGATACAATAACAATAGGCTTTTGTGTTGAGTACAGGTATTTACATTCATTTTTATAGAAAAAATATCATTTTGAGTTTGTTTTTGTACAATATTTTGCGGAAACATTAAATTATGTTCTCACAAATTAATATATCCCATTTTCATTGAATTTAATCAGAAATGTGGTGAAATTTTAAAAATATTTCAATAAAATTGGTTTGATAAAATTTAGAACATTTTATTCTCTATAGTTGAGGATCTATATCAGAAATAACGAACAATTTTCAGTTTTCATCCTTGGAACATTTTAAAATAGCTTCAACATGGGCTAGATTTTATATAAAAATATATTTGCTGTGCAATTATTTACATAATAAACTCATTTTAATACCAATTTTGTGCTTATTAATTATTGTCAATTATTATTATTCTCTTGATTAAAAAAAAAATATAAATAATATATTTATTTAAGTAATAAAAATATCTAGATCGATTCCAAAAACGTTCTATGTGAGATCAAAACTTATTGAGAATAAATGTTGAAATAAATAATATCATTACCGTTATGTGTTCGATGAAAAATGCTTTATATAGGATTTATAATCTTTGCAAATACAAGAACCGCTGTTATCGTTTGTAAATCTATTTCTTATACCTGATTTTATAAAGTTTATTCTTAAAATAATGATTCACGAGAATAAACTGTGAAAAAATAGATTAAATATCCATAGTAATTTTTTTCAAAAGCCAGTAAGTCTCTGCCGAATGGTATTATAAAATTTTATAATTTAATTTTCAATACCTATTTCTTGAACTCAGTAACTCAAGCTTGATTGTTTTGAATTCAAATTTTAAATCTATAAATCGCTTCGATATGGACCTTAATTGAAAATCTATTTATTATATTATAAAGTCCTGTAACTCAGATCAGTTTCAAAAAAGTAAGTTTTCATGTATTGGTCAATTTGGGTATTTAATAAATTATACCCTTTATTCGAATACTGTTGAATGATATTCGATATTTTTAGAATAAAATTTTCAATGTTTATTCTTAACTTAATAATCCCATCGAGTTTGATTGTTTTTAATTCAAATCTTAAGTCTATAACATTTACTTCCATATCGAATTGAATAGAAATTTTTATTAATTACATTACAAAGTTGTAAATTAATCAGTTCCTAAAAACATGAAGTTTGTAAGTATTGAAGAGTTTGGTTATTTAATACATGACGCACTTTATTCGAATACTATGCATTGCTCCCTCCCTGGTTACTCTGTTTTCTCCCACAACAAAATCTTCTATTTTAGGAGATTTGAAAATCATGAAGAATCATTGGGAGAATCTTCCTAATAGGTTTATTTGATGATTAAAAACGTTTCTATGCGCGAAAAAAAGTTGTTTTTATGAGCATGTTTCCAACGTAACCCTCAACAATTTTGACATAAAAAATGTTTACCCCCTCTAATATAACAGTCTGGATGTAGGTCTAGTCAAATGATATTCGATATTTTCACAATCATATTTTCAATATCTATTTTTTTTCCTTGTAATACGATTAAACCTAATTGTTTTTTTTTTCAAACCTCAAATGTACAACTCTAGCTTCCATATCGAGTTGAACTGAAAACCTGTTAATTAATTACAAAATGTTGTAAATTGATCAGTTCCAAAAATTCTAAGTCTTCAAGTATTGACGAATTTTAATATTTAATAAATTATGCAGTTTCTTCGAATACTATAATCTAAACCTTAACGAAAGAAAATGATAATACGGAGATAATATTGAATATTTCTTACTAAGATAAAACATCTTAAGCTTCAAACAAGTCAATTCGTTATTTGACAAGATATTTTAATAACAGTTTAATATGTAAACCACCATGAGATCAGACCATGAGGTCATTAGGTTTAACTGTGATTTAATTGTTGGAGATATTTAAATGAAAATGTGCACACAAATAAGTTTAAAAACATTGAAGATTTAATTTAATTTCATTCGTGAGGAATTACTCCAGCTATTTTGAGATAAATATTTATTTTAAAGTAAAGACATCTTTTCGCATGCAGGTGGAACAAAATAATGTTATCTGTAACTTTTGTTGTACAAATAATCATTTAACTTTGTTTATAATACTTTATATTATTTAAATTATATATATATATATATATATATATATGTGTGTGTGTGTGTGTGAGTATTCTCCATTTGCTTTTTGCATTTATTTATTATTAAAAATATATATTAATTCCGAATATAATATGTTTAATATTATATTATTCATATTTAAGGGAATATATAGAGAAATGCATCTGTCATAGATATAATGTGAGATTACATAGTTAACTGTTATTACTGTGATTGCTTTAATCAAATTCTCGTGTATATATATGTGTATATATATGTGTATATATATATATATATATATATATATATATATATATATATATATATATATAGGATATATATATATATACACACAGTACTTATTCAAAAATTACAACTAATAAAAATCGAGTTGTTGAAATTTTAGGATCAGATGTATTTATTTAAAATCTGTTATCTTTGACTACGTTGTTTAGTTTTACTTAATATAAAGATATTAGCATAATATACTTATTAATGCATTTTTATATTTAAATCCGTTGTCATTACGTTCTGAAAATTAATTGTGGTGTGTTGTTTGATTACAGCATTTTATCATAGTAACAGTTCTAACACTATGGCTAAATTCACTTGCGCAAATGAATTCTTTTTCCACCTTACAAACCACACCAAATTTTTCGAAAAAGTGACAATCAAAAATTATATATATATATGTAGAGAGAGAGAGAGGAGAACCTAATTTGTATCTTACTGTTACTTTCTACATTAGTTGTTTAGAATAAATTGTTAAGATTTTAGCTTCTTCTATTTACTTTCTTAAAATAGACAATGTATTATATACGTTCGAAATATAACTTGGATATATTTTATATTTTATTATACGATACATTGTTTAATTAATCGTATAATATAGTATCTATTTTTTACAACTGTTCCAGTTATTTTGTTAATCACTTATTACACAAATAATTTACTTTTAAGATGTCGAATTCGAATTTCATTCAACAAAAAAATATTATATATAAGTACTCATTTTCTGATACATATTGTAATAATGCATGTAACCCAACTGAATGGCCAAAATATATCATTTTGATAGGAATATCAATGTAATTCATATCAATGTGTCAAGTGTCGAGTGTGCGGTTTGCTTTGTGTGCAAGTCCGTGTGCGTGAAAGTATTTGTGTTCAGAAACCCAGGAGAGAATAAACGCCGTTGACTTCTTATAGCAGCTCTGCACATAAACTATTTACCCGATTACAAAATCAATATGGCCGACACACTATGGACACTCATTGGGTAAAGGCCGATTAACAGGACCGGACAAACATTTTGATTTGCACGTGTGTATATATATATATATATAAATTTTTGCACTGCAAAAATGATATTTCTAAGAAATTAATTTACAACTGCAGTATTCAGTTTTAATATTCATATAGGTTTATCGATAAAATTCGGTCTGATTTAAAAAATAAAGATTTTTATAATATACCAGGCGAGGAGGCTGTTGTTTTAAGTAGACCGTTGTTTCTATTGCTGTACAAGATTGTTTATTGATATATCAAACAATATTTTTTGTTATATTTGTAATTTATTTCTATATGTTTGAGTGATTCAAAATATTTTTTCCTAACGATTTACATTCATGAATTTTCATTTGATTCAATAATTTATATCACTTTTTACGATTGTCATTTCTAAAACTTCTAAACCTCGTTTCTGATCTAATAACATAACCTGTTGTATTATTTTGGTAAGAGGAGTTTTGAAAAAAAAATATTGTATTGTGTTATTTTGGGTTTATATATAAATATACATATATACATATATATATATATACATATATACATATATATATATATATATATATATATTTATATGCAGAGATGAGGGGGAGAGGGAGAGAGTGAGAAAGAGAAAGAAAGAGAGGGAATGAGTTATACATGATGTAGATTTATTTGTACTGGAAAATTAAGAAAGTGTTCGTTGAACTTATTTTCAAATAGTTAAAAATTAAATAGTTATTATTAAATATATTTCAAGTATGTAATCATGTTTTATTTAGGATTTTTTACTTGAAAACTGTACAATACTCATTAATAACAAGATATTAACAGCATGAAAACATTCAGTTACGCACTGTTCCAAATATTAGAAATATCTGTGTTACCAACGTTTGATTGGATATTTAATTATTCTCTGGTAACACAAAGATATAAACATTAATATTCTATAAGTGCGCGAATATTGAAAAAATATATAAAAAATATTTCTTTGATCTTCTGGTTTTTGTAATAATGAATTGCTTACAGTAAGTAATATAATATCAATTGAAATATATAAGTATAATAAATTATAATAAATGTATTATGTATGTACACACACACATATGTATAAATATATATATATATATATATATATATATATATATATATATATATATGCAAATATTTAACTTTATAAAATATATTTTTAAAGAATTTTCTTATTAAATCAATAAATAATATCTTTTTAGAAATGTATTGCTATATTTTAGCACTTACCAAAGAATTTCTCTACATTAATGCTCTGAGGGTGATGGCATCACAAACAAGATACGTAATAATTTCAATAAATAATCATTTGTTATTCATTTTTGATAAGAAAAAGTTCGTGTGCTTTGTATGATTGAAGAAAAATTCTTTTATGAAAGCTCTATATTAATAATTATTTTTATTTATTCTCTTATACGATTCATTTTATATTATAATTTATTTTAGAAACTTGTAATATGTTTAAGTACCAGAATTAACGACCATCTAATAAATACGATCAATAAAATATAATATACGAACTGATTTAGCGATGGTATCATTTGTAATGCTCGGTCGTGTTTTAATATCGATGATAATGGAATGTCGGAATCATTTATATAATTGTAGTTTGAATCAGTTTCTTTTTGATAAAAAATGTGTATTCGTTTATAAATCATATTTGATTAATAGATTGATTAAAATCTTTTTTAAATGTACTCAATGCGGATCTCTTTTATAGATTTATAAGACTGTATTTAATTTTTAATAGACGAGATTATTTTCTTTTTTGGCTACTTTGTAATTTTAATTCTTAGCTAATATAGGGCGGTAATGACCTTAGTTGTTGACGCGTCCTTCAACCTCAAATAACCAATCAACCATCCTCATTAATATTTATTTTAAAAATGTGGGAATTTTTTAACAAAATAATATTTAAATACAAATAAATATTTTTCCTGTACATATTACAGATATTAATTAGGATAATAACTTTAGTATACGTAAATAAAAATGATATTTAATTGATTTAATTTGTTTATATATATATATATATATATAAATATAAATATATATATACAACATATACAAATATATATATATATATATATATATATATATATATATATATATTTGTATGTGCCTATGTATGTATATTCATGAAAAACAGGTTTAATTACAAAAATAAATGATGACTTTCTTTTATGAAACAGTTAAATATAATGTTTTCATTATTCTTGTTAATTAAAATAGAATATAATAGTTTAATATTTATTAGTGTTCTAATTATAATAATCGTAAGGTAGGAATGTGCTGTTTTATATAATATCTTATTAAGAGTATATTTAAACTAATATAACTATGTGAAAGAATGAAAATTGAATAAGTTAATTTAGATATTAATGAATATATAATCCAAATATATATAAAATGTTTCACGGATTAATTAATCTTTAATGATTAATTAATTAATCTTTTCACCTCACAGACCATAATTTTTTTTCTGATCAAAAAGCTTTAATAAATAAGTATGGATCATTTTTGATTGCTGCTTATGCGGATTTAGACGGCGAAATATCATCCTCAGAACTCCAGCTTACATAAAAATCAGAATTTTCTGTACTTTGGGGTGAATAAAAGAATTAGTTTATGAAACTAAATTGATCTACAGTACTAGAACTATAATGGGATTACAGAAAATATTTGTAATTCATCTGAATACGTAAGAGAGGTTTATATATGAAATATGAAACAAATTTTAAAAAAAAATTGACTATTTGTTTACTTGATTTACCCTATTGAAATTTCTTATACTATACGTTTTATGAATAAGAAGACACTTCATAGAAAACTAATATTTTTAGAAGTGAAATATAAATATTAAAAAATTAGATAACAATAAAAAACTAACATATAAATAAAGAAAATAAATCAGTATCAAAAAATCTTTGTTTGTTTGAAAGCAGCGTATAAATAAAATATGTAGTAGCTATATATATATATATATATATATATATATATATATATATATATATATATATATATATATGTATGTATATATGTGTGTGTACGTATGCTTATTTGTGATATCAAAGCTAGAATTTAAATAAAATTAAATAACTAAACCAAAAAGAAATGCGTACAATTCATAAAGTTGAGTAATTTTTTTAAAAAAATAAATATATTGAATAAAGTTGCAATTCGATTTTCAATGACATATTCTGTTAAAAAATATAAAAAAAACGATGATGCAGTGGTTAAATTCACTAGTATAATAGAGAATCTTTTGAAAACTAAGACATCTTCGAACATAAATTGTTAAATTCTCCCTCACTCTCTCTCTCTATATGTATATATATATATAAAGAGAAAGAGAGAGATGAATAGCAGCACATAAATTTTTAGAGAAATATAATCTGGCAGAGAATAATAGGAGATAAATAGGAATAATAGACAGTTTTTAATAGTTCAAATTTTAAAAGTTTCAATTTCAGTTTATTTATTCATTAATTATTGACTTTTCGCAATAACTTTCGAAATTATTTATTCGTTATCATTTAAATTCTTTAGATTGAAAGAAAATGTAACAAAAAATAAAAAATTAATAACATTGATTCACTCTACACTACAGTAGACTGCAATGAAATGAGTGATAGCTTTAGAAAACACAATTTTTTAGTTATTAATGATGTTCATTTTAATGTGTGTTTTTTTTAATATTTGCTGACCAAAAATATTTAAAAAAAATTCATCTTAATATAATACATAAGGTACGAGTGTTTCTAAAGAAAAATATTTATTTTTTTAAATGTTTATTTCTCTCTCTTTCTCATATGTGTATATATATATATATATATATATATATATATATATATATATATATATATATATATATATAAACAGAAATATGCAAACATATCTTTATAATACATAAACATTTTTCTCTAAGAAAATATACACTATACAACCATAGCTAGTTGTGTTTATAATGAACATTTAATATAATTTTTCAAATAAAAAAATCAAACAACAGCAAATTAAAGAACACAAAAATAAATTTGTGAGTTTTTATTGTAGATTTGTACTTGATAAACGTTTCTGAAAGTAAAGATAAATCAGATATAACAGTTTTTTATTTGTATGATTAATTTTGTCTCATGCTAGTTGTAATATATTTGATTTCTAGACAATAAATTAATGTAAGAGGTACTTTGTTAAGTAAAAAAGGAAGAAGAAATTGTGAGAAAGATAAAGTAACGAAATTAATAATAAATCAATATAAAAATGATAAATTATATTTGAAGATTTTTGGCAATTGTTGTGGGATTATTGGTGTACACCTGCCCTTTAATTTAACCCCAATGAAAGAAGTCCAATGATAAATATCAAGATCTCGGTGTTGAATTAATGTCTCCATTTCTGGAATTAACGCGACCAGGAAATTTCTTCCTCAATAAAATGTTTCACCAGCTATGTGGCTTGTTGTACCAGTCTGCTGGAATCACATGTCCTCCAGATTGATACCGTTCAATTCTGTCCACAAAAAATGGTTATCATGTTTTGCTATCTTTCTTCATTCACAGTAATCGCTTTACCAGTCCGATTCACAAAAAAATAAAGACCAACGATTCCACCGGATCAAAGTTTTCACCAAATAATAAGTCTTTCTGTATGCAATTTTATTCATCAAGGCTACTCCCTGTCCTTGATTTCGTTCTGGTGCTTCGTCTGGTCCTTTTCCCGTACATACTTGCATGTTCCAGGCAAAATTTGTTCTACTTTCACATAGAAACCAAATTTTTATTCTATACTTTGCAGACTTCGCAGACACATACTGCCTAAATGGACATCGGCCTCGAAAAGTAACCAGCTGTTCATCTACAGTGATATTTTTATATGGGATATACAAGTGAGGAAGGTTATTTACCCACTGATTCCATAAATCACGGATAAAAGACAATTTGTCATGAGCTCGGGATTCCTGTCGATCTCTTTTATCATCAAAACAAATAACTCTAGTGAGTTTTTGAAAATACTGCTTGGACACAGTGGCTCGAAATATTGGTCGACCCTTACCTGTATATCCTATTAGTTATCGATAGATTCTCCATGAGACTTATAAATACCGGCTAAAATTAGCATTCCAATACTTCAATTATTATATGATCCACGTCTTTTCAATTTGCACCAAATACTCACTGACCCTCTATATTTGTATTGACAATAACGATCTTCTGTATAGACTGGGTAAAGCATAATTCAAAAACATCTTTGATACTTCCGATTCGAGAGGTAGCGTAACGTGTTATTCCAACTTTATCCTTTATTATATTTTCAACTCGTGTCTTTCCTTGTTGATTGCTCAATACATTTGTCTATGTAACTTTCTTATCTTTTGATCTTTAAGTAATCTCTAAGAGTACTTCTGTAATGGATACGATATTTTCTTCATTCTCGAACATATCACTACTCTCTGCAAATAGTTCTTCATTATCTTCTTCCGTGTGTCATGGCCTATGACTTATCAATGTACTTTCATTTTATAAACACTATATTTATATATAAACATTGAATATTATATGATGGGTGAAATTTCACCCGTATACCGCTAGCCTAAGTTTTCCATATATTGAAATATAAATGATTTTTTATATTTAATATTGACCCTTACTAGCTGTGATTATAGTTTTAAATAAATAGCAAAGTTTACAAAGTTGTAACTTGTAGCCTTAGCTAATTATAGTATGTTAAAAATTAAATTGTGTGAAAATTAACCCGAGGATCTTATGAAGGTTAATATCAATTTGATTTATTTCTGCAAAAATAGTAACAAAAAATGAATTTAAAAAATGATTAAGAAAATATGTATATATGAGCGACTGTGTAAGGAAATAAACTATAATTCAATGTTTTTTTTTTAATAATCGTTTTCGATTTGTAATTCGATAACATACACATTCACACATAAACGTTGCTCGATGATTTATTCGAAACAAACTGCACATTATTTTTAATCCGTGTAACCTACCTTTTACAGCACTCGATTCTATACATTTATATGATAAATGCCTTAAACGTAAGAAATGCCTAACAAAATAAACACCACACACATACATACAAATCCAAAATTACAGATATTCAGGTAATTATTTGAATAACGTGTACGCTATATAATTATTTGAATCCGCACCTGTTAAACAAACTGGTGTGTCCCACGCTTAGGGCAATGGCGTGTAAGAAGACGTATAAAGTATTAATTTTAATCGATTTGAAGACAACAGAGCTCGGATTACGAAGCAGCGGCCTGCGGTCTACACATTTTTACAGACGTGTTGCGAGAACGATGGCCACCACTTGTGAACGATTGAAGGACGATCCGCGTGTTGAGAGACACGTCTAGGAACGATCTTTTATCATAATTGTTGCTAACATGTTTACGTGTCATAAATATTATACGACATTATGCATACACACACACACACACACACACATATATATATATATATATATATATATATATATATATATATATATATATATCTTAGTCGTGTCAGGAACTAGTTTGTTAGAATATGAAAACATCTGCTTCAATTATATATTTATCAAAGTGAACTATGTATTCATATTTTATTTTATATATATATATATATATATATATATATACAGGTTCGGTAAAAATACTTCCCAGATTTTAAAGGTTAACAAAAAAGGCGCGGTAAATGGTATCCAAAATTTTATTACATAATCTAAAAGTGCGTGGAATCTGGTTTATTTTTCATTGGTTTTGAATATAATATTGTCCAGATGATGGTCTTCATTTGTGATACACACTAGTAGTCGATTTATGAAGTTTTACATGACTCGGATAATCACTTAAGGCGTTATTGATGCAATTTCTTGCCCTATAGCAGCCTTCAGTTCATTGATGATTGTTGGTCGATTTTTGTAGACTTCAGTTTTCAGATCGTCCCTGATAAAAAGTCACAAGAGTTAAGATTGGGTGAACGTACAGGCCACTCAACGTCATCGTGTAACGAGATCAAATGCTCTGGAAATATTTCTCTTAAAATATCCATTGATTTTCTCGCCGTGTGAGTGGTGGCCCCATCCTGTTGAAATAACATATCCGGATTTTCAAGTTCGGTGAGTTTCGATTCCATGAAGTTCTGTAGCATCTCCACATACCGATAGGAATTTATTGTAACCGTTTGGCCTTCCTTCTTAAAAAAGTAAGGGCTATAAACACCAAAAATCTGCGACAGCGCACCAAACAGGGACTGTGTACAGGCCTTTCATGAAGCTGATGAGGATTATTTTCCTCCCAGTAACGAAAATACTGCTTGTTAACCTATCTAGACAAATGAAAGTAAGCTTCGTCACTTGTGAGCAGAACAGCGTTTGCAGTAACATTCTGAATGATATTCTTACAACATCCCATTTGGTTCTCCCAGTCACGTTCCTTAAGTTTCTGAACAACCGTCATCGTACGGATGGAATTTAAGATCGTCGTGTAAAATTCTTCTGACAGTTCGACCAGACAATCCTAAATCAGAAGCATGTTTTTGGGATGAACGTTTGAGAGATTGCATGACTGACTGTCTCACAGCGTTGACCTTCTCTGGTGTCAGAACGCTCCGTGGTTTCCCAGGTGGTATTAATTTTAACGCCCGGACCTGTGACCCTGGAATTTGCAACCAATAGCAATATGGGTTGAATATATATGATGTTTTGGTCCGAAACAACATCATTTCGACCGAGCGCTAAGTGCATTCGAAAAGCTCTCTGCGTGGCGATCACAAATTCTTTGTTTCAGATAACCTCTTGTTGGAAAAAAGATTTTGACTTTCAGTCGATGAATTCGTAATGAATTTTCGGATTTTATTCACTGTTTCAGCATTTTCTGTATGTTTTATGTATCATAATACCTTCCTTTAAAGCTGAACAACTCATGCCCTTTGCTTATGAAGCATTTTTTCAACTGAAATGGGAAAGATATGAAATACATAAAATGATGCTTTTCAGACGCCATTGCATTCGTTACTGTTTTGTGAGGTTATAGCTTGGTTATATTTTTTTTTAAATAATAACATCGGGACTTTAAAATTCTAAAAAGACGAGAAAATATAATAATTTAAAACAAAGTTATGATTGATTCAATTTAAAGGCACTGAATTAATTTGTACCCCTAATAGATATGTAGAAATATTATTTAGTAAATCCAGTTATTTTCGATAACACAACACTAACAATTTGTTTATATAAAAAAACTAGGCAAATATTAGGTTGGTAGAAAAATATTTGCGGTTTTTATCATTTTAAGTTTAGCGCCGATTTTTCTAGTTACCGTTATCTTTTGTTATAGTCATGTGATACATCATTGTAAACAATGAAATTATCACTACTGATTTCAGCTCATGTCTATTGTTTTCATTGTTTAGTATTGCTGAATAGAACCTCTTAAATTAGTCATGGACAAGAAGCAATTTCGCGCGATTTTGTTGTATGAGGTTAAATTGGGACATAAAGTAACAGAAACTGTTCGAAATATCAAATTTGTTTTTGGCAAAGAGTCAGTTAGTGAACGTATAGGTCAACACTGGCTCCAAAAATTTCGTAATTATACTAGATACATAAAAACCGAAATTATGTTTGCACCAACCTAATACTGTTAATTACATAAAGAATGCAATTTTTAGGAATGACAAAATTTGCTAGTTGTATCCATGAAATAAGCTAGTTATAAATGTTAATGTTTATATGGAAAATATATAATAATAGTGGGCAAGCTGCGGTTCCTAAAGCTACTCTGTACGGCTCCAAAAATAATATTGGGTTTCATTGCCATTTTTTCTAAACTTTTATATTAATATTCTACATTAGTATAGTATGTACCAATATTATAATAGCCAGAATTAGTCAATCGAAAAGGACCAATTCTTCCTCATGAAAACGCATGATCACACTTCTCACAAATTACTTTTAAAAAAAAAATTGAATGAACTGTGTTATAAAACCTTACCTCACCCACCTTATTCTCCGGATTTGTCTTCGATAGATTATCATTTTTAAACATTTGAGTAATTTCCTACGAGAGAAGGTTTTTAAAGATCAAGCATCAACACAAAACATTTTGTATGAATTCGTTAATTTCTATCTTGTAAGAATAAACAAACTTGTTTCCCATTGGGAGAAATGGTCTTTATTTTGATTAATAAATATAATTTTTGACTGATATATGCGTCTTTATACTCGATATGTAAAAACCGCAATTATTTTTGCATCAACCGAATATTTTGTGTGATTTAAAATGTGTGAATAAATTGTTGTTTAACTCCTCTTATTTTAATATAATAATCACAGCAGTAAAGTATAATAAATATTTTGATTTTTAATTTATTAAATATCATCTCACTATATATATATATATATATATATATATATATATATATATGTGTGTGTGTGTGTATGTAATTGTATGCCTGTGTGTATGTTAATCACCACTGAAAATCCATAAATAATTATTCAACAAATTCTCGATGCTCGTACGTCTTCGAGTTCGTTTCAAAAACGAACGACTAGTTTTTATTTGCAACTATTCGCGACAATAAGTTTGATTCGAATGAGGACCTTTCGCTCAGAAAAGGCATCGTTAAAATCGTATTAGCATAGTGAACACATTCATCATGTCGGCGTGGGGCGAAGTGACAGGAACGAATCATGCAAAAAAAGGAATATGGGATGATGCTGGCTGCGTATGCGTTATACTTACGGACAGATAAAAAATTCAATAGATATCTCTCGTCCTTTTGTGATGCCGCGATCGGGATGTTATTTTTTTCCTTCTTGCTTATCTTCGTCGTATTATATTCCTGGTTTTAGTAACGACGTCCATAGTCGTTTGGAAAAACTGATTTTTTTCCGCGTCGTCGCTGAGTATCATTAGCTTCGTTTGTCGCTGCGGGTTGGAAAATTTACTCGAACTTGGGAAATTTATATCGTGGCCGGCGTGTTCATAAAAAGAAAAACCGTATATTTATTTATGGGTGTTGACATCTTCAGACGTTTCATTCGAGATATTGTTTGTGTAATCAGTGCTGAACTGACACTGGCGTTTAAACGAACAAACAAATAACATTTAATGTATATTGTTCTCGATTGGTAAACACAATTATTTTAGAAAAAAGTATACAGAATGTAATTAAATGTAGATTCAAAATAATTATAGAATTATATCTTAATCGGCAAATTACAAATGTGGATATTTTTGATAGTTTTTCGATTAATAAATAAAACTCATTAGCTTGTTCAAAATATATGAAGATTGGCAATTTAATTCCTGGATTAGGAATGAAAAGGAAAGAAATTTAAGTAACAGGAAAAATGTTTGATATTTATTTAAAATAATCTCCATTTATATTAATACACTTATTGAAACGTTCTAAGAGTTTTTGAAAACAGTCTGCGTAGGCATCCGAAAAACTTGTTTCAATTCGGCGGTTACATTTTTCTTAATATCTTCTACGTCCTGAAATCGTTTCCCTTTGGGAACAGTTTTCACTTTAGAAAAGAGAAAAATGTCTACTGATACCAAGTCAGGTGAATAGGGTGGGTGCTTGATTTCAACAACTCTGTGTTTCATAAGAAATGACTTCACAATCAGTGCAGAATGGGCAGGTGTTTAAGAATCAACTTCATTTTTCTTAAAATAGCGGTCGTACTAGAGAAGTGAGTTGCAATAATCTGTTAATCACTTCAACGTAGATTTCACTATTAACTATTTGTCCTTCAGGCACAAATTCTTTACGGATCACACTCTGTTTATCGAACAAGGTAATCAACATGGTTTTGTTGTGGATTTTTGTTAACGAAACTTTTTGGATCTTGGTGATAATTTTCCAATTCACTGTATACTATGGCGTTCTGTCTCTAGATCGTACTGGAACTCCTATGATAATGCAATTAAACAAATTTATATTGTCGCAACAAGTCTGAACAAAAACTGCGCATGATGCAATCCATAAGAATGTACTTGTACTGTCTGTTTTTGCTTATCCATAAGAATGTACGGGATACACTTTGCACACATCTTCCTCTTTTTCAAATCTTCATATAATTTTTTTTAAAATTGTCTCATTAATTTTTATCTCTTCTCTCATTATTCGATGTGTCCTTTGGTGATCTTTTGCGATTGAATCTGCATGTCAAGAGATGCGACGGATGCCCGGTTTCATTGCCATCTTAAATGTTCTCACGTTTAAACTATTAAAACACACTATAAAGAGTTAATGTATTATCACCGTACACATTTTTCAACATTTCATAAGTTTCTGTAGCAGTTTTCCCTAAATTACAACAGAATTTAATATTTACGTTTTATTCTATGGCATCTGACAGAGAAACATTATGCACGTGCTATCTTCCTGCTCAGAAACTAACAGATGTTCGATTTTCACATGACCATTCTTTGTTGATAAAACTAAAATAACTCATCGATCATTAAACAATTATAAAATTCATTTTATCATGTATCCAAATTAACTCTTTTCACTCACAAGGCTAGCTCTACTGACCAGAAACTTGAAAGCGTTCTACTCTTACGGCCAGTGTCACTTCCCACATTTTATCATTTATAGATAAAAGCTTTGATAAGCTTTCGTCCATTAACGTCATCGGGTGTTTATACTTTTCTATGTTTATCATACTCTTACCTAATCCTAAATACCTTAGAATCGAACAACCAACGTATAGCCTAATTGCTTAGAGTGCAAATGGTTAAAATTATAAAACATTTTATCTTGGAATCGCTAAGAGTCTCTTTAAAATCTCTCGTACCTTTTTTGAACACTGTAACGTATTGATTAATCTTTACTAGAGACAAAAATTAATATGAAAATTATCTTAGAAATCATAGAAGAGTTATAATTCAGTAAATTTTAGTAATATTGTAAATTAATATTTATTATTGCACGTATACTTACCAATATTAAATCTCAATTAGGTTGTTCATATAATACAACGAATTTTTACAGGCGTTAATGACCTTAGCTGTCGAAGCGTCCTAAAACCCCAATAACCAACCAGCCACTATCGAGTTTATTTTTTAAATAAATTCGTTATATATCAAACAGACTTTTTATGCATAATCAAAATGTTTCATTAAAAATAAAAATAGTACACATGGAAATACTTTAATTTAAATTGACATGTTTTTTTTTAAAAAAATATTAAACATTTATATAATTTATGTACTTTCTATCATTAATACTAATAAAAAAATAGCTGATTTAATTCAACTTTTTTTGAATGAATAAAATAATTAATTGTACTTTTTATTGCACAGGAGTACATTATAAGTTTGATACTGTGCCTAAATTCAGATTTGCAAATGATTTTTTTAATCATTGCACAAAACATTTTTTTATTATTGATTTTGCATTTTTTATGTTAATGAAATCATATTCAAAGCGTTACGGTAGAGAAAAATCTCAATGATTACTAAATTTCTATTTAGAGAAGTCTTTATTTAAGAAATGTATGGTGAACATTTGATAGCTTATTAGTGTTAGTATTCTTACTTTTCATAAAATCAGGTAGAATTATAGATAAATTATTTATTTGCAATTATAAACAAAACAGTTAGGATTAGTGGGTCGTCACGTACTGATTTTTTATAATTTTTCATTGATTGTTGAATACATGAAGAAGTTATTTTATGATAAAAATATTCTTATATTTGACACTTCTTAAATATAATGTAAAGTTGTACGTTTAGTTTTCTTTTACTTCTCCTTCTATAGTTTTCTATCGTCGTTTCTCTATCATTTCATTCGAACTATCAAATCGGAAATACCTATTTAAGATTCTACATACACCTTTCCTTTGTATTCATTTAATAATTCTTATTCTTGTGGTAGAATGCGGATTTTGTATTTATTCTAGAGTAATTGTTTTTCTAAGGATGAGAGAGATCTTTATTTTATTCTAGAAATACAATGATTGTTTTCATTTGCAAAGACCTTAATATGTCAGTAAAATATTTTTTCCTTAAGAAAAATTGTTATATATATATATATATATATATATATATATATATATATATATATATATATATGTATGTGTGTGTGTGTATAATAATTATAACAATCTCAAAATAATCTTTAATTGTTTGAGTAACCAACATAGATATTTTATTTTCTATTGGAAATAATATTATATTGTTATTATTAATCGTCTAAAGAAACAC
>CM068317.1:5940000-5962500 GCA_034766995.1 Acanthacorydalis orientalis | reverse complement strand
ACGAACCAAGTTACTTTTCAAACCGCTCTCGTGTATGTATATATATATATATATACATATAAACTATGTGAACATAAGAATATAATTAAATTGTGAATAAAAAATGTAAATTTTTTTCAACAAGAATACAAGTTATAAAAAAACAATATTTTAATTAATTATATAATAAAAGGAAGTCGAAACTCTTTTATAGTTATAGACACGTTTATATCCTTGCAAGTTTGTCGATTGAAATAATTTTATTTATATGAATTAATAGTGAAATAATTGATCATGTGACAAAAATCACTTCTGAGAACAGATGTATCCAATTATATTTGATCAAAGTATTATCGTAAACTAATTGATTATTAACGGGTGCAATTAAAATAAATATATAACCAGTTTGACAGTATGTCAAATAGTTTCTGTTATATTAAATCGTTAATAAATTAACGCCAAATTAAAATATGTTCTCATTAAAATGTCTGTGTTGAAATTAAGACGATATCATGTGAATAAAGATATTTATGGTTTGTTTATGCATATGAACATATTGGAGGAAAGTCAACAAAATACTAACAATTTAAAATGAATGATTATTTGAAGATTTTCTGAAATTTATGTAAATATAATCCCATAAGTATAATAACAGAATATTTTTTCTTTCAAAATTTATATTTTTTCTATACTATATTGCATGGATAATTCATTAAAATGTTTTATTGTATAAACTGTTAAACTCATCTCAATAAATTATACAATACCAGGTGTTTGTTTCAAGTTCTTTGTATTATTTAATTCGAAATGTGATAAAACATAAGAATAGTAGCCAGTTGAAATGAAATTGAATTTATATATATATATATACAGTGACACACTTAGAATTTAATCTTGGGGGGTAGGAGAGCGAGTTGAACTGATAACTTTTTTTAATGTGGATTCAATAAAATTCATTAGACGATTATAAAAAATCTTTTAAAGAATAAAAACCATTTTTTTCAATTTACAAAGTTCTTGACTTACTTCAGTAATTTCTCTGTGTGTATATAGAGGATAGTGACTTTTTCATTTTCTTTTGGAGGGTGCCAGACCCTCCTCCCTGGGTGTATATATATATATATATATATATATATATATGTAGGTTGATAGTGTTTAGTCCTTTTTATTCTTAATGAACTGCTTTTTTTCTATTTCATATAACCTCGCTATGAATGATAATATACACACCATTTTTTTTATTATTTTATAAGAATTGTAAACACAAATTCTTCATATTCGACAGGCCATTTATTTTATGTTTATGATTTTTTCACTACATGTTTAATTTGTTTGCATATATCCATCATTTCAATTACTTTGATATTTAATCAGAAAGAAATATACAACACAATAATAGCTGTTCATTGAAATGAAATTAGATTTATATATATATATATATATATATATATATATATATATATATATATATGTATATATATAGAGAGAGGGAGAGATCATGTTCATCCACGATACAGTTTGGACATTGTGGCTAAATTCAATTTCACAAATGTTTTCTTTTTTTATTCCATAAACCACAACAAGTTTCTGATTAAAAATCTTCGATAAAACATTGTTAGTCGATTATGATTCTTGCTTGTATGCAATTCGATGATAATGCCATCATTTTAAGAGTCTAAGATACAGAAAAATCTTTACATCTGTACGGTTTTTCTGTGCCTTATTGCTCTGAATATAATTGAATCGTCATCAAAAAGCATATAAGCAACAATCATAAATAACCAACAATGATTTTTTGAAAATTTTTGATCAGAATTATTTTTGTGATTTGTGGAATAAAAAAAGGATTCATTTGTGAAAGGATGTCCAGCTGTCTTCATACTTAATAATCAGCGTTTCTTTCTATTTCTATCTAACCTCATTATCGACGATGACAGATAAATTGTATTCTATTTTATTAAGACTATATGGATAGAAAAGGTGTGTTAATTCGTTTACTTCTTCTATCCTCTCTCTCTCTCTCTCTCTATATATATATATATATATATATATATATATATATATATGAATTAGTATTAGGTATAGTAAGTTTCTTAAATAACCAGCATTAATCTATTGAAATCAGATTTAAACATTTACAAACAAATTAATTTATTGACCGAAGTAGGTTTCAGTTTTTCTAATATTTCAATAAAAAAAAAACGAAAAATAAAGTTAGATTAATGAAATCAGAGCCGTAAGCAAAAAATACAGTAAAGAATTTGAGTAAATTTATTAAAATGTAAAGAAATTATCAGTTAAAAAATATCGTTTATGATCTAATTGCGAATTTTTCAGAATAATAAATTTACAGTAGTTTAAAAACTTTATCGATATAATTCATTAGAAAACTATGCGAGTATATTGATATAATGCTGAATTTGCATTTTAAATTACCTGAATTTGATTTCTTGATATTGTAAAATAAGACATAGGGATTACCATATTAGCCCGAATATAAGATGAATTTTTATTTAAAAACAAGGACCGTCTTATTTTCGGATCTTTAGAAGTTCAGTATACCGAAACAAGTAATATTCCTGAACTAGTTTTAAATATCTATTTGTATAATTTTTGTAGATATTATTTTCTATAAAGCATAAATTAATACTTGTTTATTGTTTTCTTTGAGAAAAACTGCATGTTGTCTTATAATCAGGGTCGTAAAAAAATGCTTTTTTCTCGATTTATTTATAAAAACAGGGACTCGTCTTATAATCGAGGTTGTTTTATATTCTGGATAATACGGTAAATCGTTCTAATATATAAATATTGTTTAAAAATTAGGAAAATTCTTTTCATTTACACATTAAGTATTTATAGGTTATTTCAATTTAGAGATTAAATATTCAAAGAATGAATTATTTTAAAATTAATATGCTGTTTATATTTCAAAGTATGTAGAAACAATAAGATATCTTAGTTGAGTTAAATAGTTAAATGTATTAATGAATATGTATGGGAGTAGTAGATAATTAGTACTAATTTTATTTACTTTTAAATAATATTTTAAATTAATTGCAAGGCTTAATCCTTTACAATATTTCTCTCTCTCTCTCTCCCTCTCTCTCTCTATATATATATATATGTATAGAGAGAGAGAGAGAAATAAAATTTGTTAGAGTAATGAAATCAGAGCTTTAAGTAAAAAATACATTAGAGAAATTTAGTAAACTTATTAAAATTTAAAGACATCTCTCTCTCTCTTTATATATATATATATATATATATGTTTATGTATATATATAGAGAGAGAGAAAGAGAGATAGCGAGATAAAGAGTAATAAATTTAAATAGACGATTTTCATATATAAAACTATATCAATATTAAACAAACATCATTGCAACAATAATTCTCTGAATGTTGGTGTACGGAGAATATAAAATGTAATTAATGTGTTTTAAATTGTTCTCGTTCAATTTTTTCATGCTCAATAACGTCATTTAATTATCGTATTTTTCTTAAAAGTTCGAACTGAGAATAATAAATTTGTTTTTGATTTGAATTGCAAATTTCGCATGGGAAAACTTTTTAATCTGATAGTTCCACTTACTTACTTTTAAGATGTCTGACTGATAGGAAAATGCTGACGCGATCTCAATATAATTAGTACTTTTATATGATGTTTTTATTTTCCAGACACGTATTATACGTCTCTCCCTCTCTCTCTCTCTCTCTCTCTCTCTCTATATATATATATATATATATATATATATATATAACTGGATAGATAGATTTAGCAAGTTTGTAATTTACTTATTTGAAATATTGACAATTCATCTTTTTTTAAAAAAGCAGATTGATGTATATTAACAAAATTTGTAATTTTATTTCCATAAATACTTTATAAACTATATGTTCTTTAATATAGACTCTTTACTAATTTATTCTTTTCAATTTTAGATTTTATTATCTTTTTAAACTTCATATTTTTTTTATAATGATTCAGTTCAAGGCTTAAAAGAGTCCTACTAGCCCATTAATATTGTTGGATATAAAATTATAAATTTTGGATTCATATCGTGAATTCACCATATTTTTTGAATTAAAACTATTTATAAATTAAAACATAAGTCTCTTTTAAATAAAGAACTTATTATTTTACCAGTGCACTAATTTAGTACGGGGAATAATAAATTAAATTAAAGTGGATGATTGGTTATTTGGGGTTTAAGGGCACGTCGACAACTAAGGCCATTAGCGCCCGAATGAAATTGGACAATGGATCAGAGTAAAATTTATGTAATTTTTTAAATATACGTCTTTTTCTCTCCTCTTCCCCTGTATATATATATATATATATATATATATATATATATATATATATATATATATATATATATATATATGAGTAGATAGATAGATTGAGTAAATTTGCATTTTACATATTTGACATATTGATAGATTTATCTTATATATCCTATATATTTTTAAACAAGTTTAAACTTGAACTCAGTGACGCGGTTTCAGTTCACAGTATAAACCCTAATTGTACCAGATTACAACTTTGAGTCGTATTTCCATTTTAAAAACCTAAATTGTCTATTAAGACATATATACAGTGTTATTTATTCTATAATTTATTATTATTCTTAATAAAAAGAAACACATTGAGCTACATTATAAAGAAAACGAATTATTAGTTAATAATCGATTATTTATTTTTAATAGAATAATTTTATTCCTGAAAAACGTATCCTCTTTTTCAGAAATCTTTAAATTTTTATTATTTTTCAATAATGACATTCTAAATACTGTTGTGAAATTTATATGCTACTAATTGCGCGAATCAGCAATGAAAATCAATAGGGAAGTAATTGAAATATGTCCTTTTACAGAGTTTATCTTAGATTCTCAAATAGAAAACGACGACCTAGTGGATTATGAGGAATTTTGAGATCCACTATTCGATAATATATTTTTCAATTCGATTCATTCGATAAAATAGAGTAAAAATCTTTCAAGTGCCTTGAACAACTCTATTTAAATTGATAAAAACACAAATGTTAGGAATGAAAGAATGTCTTAATTAGGTAAAAAAACGTTTTCTACATGAATGGAAAAACAGCTTATCATATCTTTACTATATATCAAAACATAATTTTTTGGATTTAAATGTAGAGTATAGGAAATAGTATTGTGCTTGTTCTTGTATTAAATTGCCACTAAGAATGACGTATCATGTACATTTAACAAAATTAATTATTAGTCTACAAAAAATTGTGGATTGGAGTAGTACTTGAGTTATGAGCGGATGAAATATGTACATATATTTTGAACTCTCTCTGTGTGTGTGTTTATATATATATATATATATATAGAGAGAGAGAGAGAGAGAGAGAGAGAGAGAAATTCTTGTTATGTTTATAGAATATATATATATACATACATACATGGGTCGTTTGATAAGTTTGGTAAATTTCTATGATGTGGCACTACCATTCATTTGGTAACGTCAAGGCTATCGAGCATCTTTTTTAAACTAGCATAGGCGAAATTTCAGCCGGAATGGACGCGTTGTTCACGTTCTACAGATGTCTTAAGCGAGCATTGTAGTAGTTGCTCCAAGAATTGAAAAAAACGAATAGGCTTTTTGCGTCGATTTATCACCATGAATGAAACATGGATCAAAGTCACAGTCAAAGCAGTGTACAATGACTGGTAAAATTGCGCCGAAGACAGTTTTGTCGCTGAGAAGGTGATGGCCACTTTTATTAGGATTCACACGGATTCGTCCTGATTGATTACTTAATGGAAAGGAAGACGATAACAGAAATATATTATGCAACATCATTGGGTCGTTTGAAAGAAGAGCTGAGACAAAAATGGTGAAAATTAGCGCATGAAAAGTGCTCTTTCAGTAGGACAACGCACCGTCTCACAAATCGACCGTCGCAATGGTAAATTCGCTGGAATAAGGCTTTGAATTGATTTCCCATTCACCCTATTCTTTGGACTTGACCTCATGCGACTTCTTCCTCTTCCTAAACTTGAACATTTGGCTCGGTGTGAAGAAATTCACGTCGAATGTGGATGCCATCACCGCCGTCAATGCGTATTTTACTGACTCACTGGATCAAGTGTATAGCTCTCAATGGAGACTATGTTGAGAATTAAAATCGATTTTTTCAAAAAAACGGTGTTTAACTAGTTTTTTTATTATACTTATCAAACGACCTATGTATATATACATTCATTCATATATATATATATATATATATATATATATATATATATATATATATATATATAGATGTTTCTGGAATAAAATATTCTATGCTTGATTGAAGAATTTGTGCAATTTATTTTTGTCACTCAATTAAATAGTTCTCATAAATGGAACTATACTTATTCTCTATGCACCTAAAAGTAAAGCAGTTAATACACTGGCACTGCAAGAAAGAGGAACTTAAACTAATATTTTATTATGTACTGTTTTATAATTTTGTGTCACTTATTTTTGCATATCTAAAAGAATTAGAAATCATTATTAATCAAAATGAAAATTAATACTCATAAACGTTTTTGGTTTGAGTATCGCTGAACATTTTACAAATTTTAATTCTCACATTTTTTCCATAATAAAATGTTCTTTAAAAAAATTAATAATTGAGACTTATAAACTGTTAAAAATGGGAAATTTATAAAATATAAAAATAGAATAAAAACTTGTGGAACTAATGTAAAATAGAAATGAAACAAATCTTGTATTCGAACAATGGCAAAGAAAATTGTCAACGTAACGAATTCTATTAAATTTTGTTCATATTTTTGGCTGAATAAAAGTTTTTGGAACAATTCCCAAATTATACAAGAATTAGTAGAGCGACTAAATATTGTTATTTTTGTATATCATTTTTAATCAAATTAGATGTGCGCTTTATTGTTAGTCTTAAGTTTTGTCCTGTTGATTTTTATCTTTTTGAATCAGCTATCTGTTCTTCAGCTACTTTTTCAGTATGAATGCTATCCTCAACTTAATGATGAAGAATTAACGTTAAAATTTTAAACATCTACCAAAAAGTAGCACTCATGTCGTCCAAAAATTATTTTGGATCAATTAAAAAAAAAGAAAAAGAAAAGGGGTTACACCTTTATAAAAATGAAAAATACTTTTTTGCCTCTGCTTTATTTATTTAACTTAATAAAAATTTTATACATTTTTTAAACATAAATCATATTGTTTCATTTATATATTTAAATACAAAAAAAATACAATTTAAATAAAAATTGTAGTGGAGAACAGATAATTATTTAATCCAAAAGAATGGAGATCAATGACATAACCTAGAGCTACACTAGCCCCACAATTAATTTTAAAAAAATACTACACCACTTGTCAATGATTCCCAGAACCACGAATCAATTCAAAATTTTGAAAAGCACAACCGTGAGTCCTAGTGATTGATACCCATTCTATTAGGGAGACTCGAGGTCTCTCAGTCAAACTGACGAATATATTTAGAATTCGCTCATATATTTTTGGCTGTAGTTATAGACGCACGCAAGAATTTATTTTATTTTTAAAGACAACTTGTATATTTTTTACAATTAACATTGATATTAAATATAAAATATTTTGCATAAAATATCACCAAATATCATATGTAATTAAATATTTACAACATAAATAATTGGTTATAAAAAAATAATAGACATTAAAACATGAATTATGATGCTATACAGTACAGATTTTAGATAAATTTCATAATAAAATATATCAAAATTAATGTAATTATTAAAAACTGGTTCAAAAAAATACTAAAACTATAATCAAAGCAGTCGTTTAAAACGAACAGATAAAATTTAATATTTTTATAAGTAATAATTATAACAAGCACGATATTTAGTGAAATATATTCAAAAAAAATGTTCCAATACGATTAAATAGATAGGAATGAACAGAGAAAATAATTAAAAAAATAATAATTATTCATTACTGCAACATATTTACACACGTTCTCGAACACACACACGCACATTTATAAAAATGTACAGAGGTAAAACTTTTGAATGATGGATTCAAAACGAAATATGTATATTTATAAACTTATTAATATTAATAGAAAGTGCTGTGGCAAAAATAAAACAGTATTAGATTTAATACTACTAATACTTAATTACAGACTTATTTTAATTAAGCACCTATTGTGAATTTGTATTTAAGAAAATAGATTAATGTAAATTTTTTGAACGTAATTATATATTTTGTTCGTAATTTAAAATAATTGCAATGATTAAAAGTACGTGTAGTAATTATAATAATCAATTTACGTGGATTTACAATGTAAAATTATCATTTATTATATGCAATGTGTTATTTAATACTGGGATACAGAATGTAACGTTGTTATGTATTTATGCATAAGCACAAAACTATATTACTATGTGTATAAAGTTGTGTAGTCATGATTAATGAGATTCGTTAAATAAGGTTAATTTAATTGATTCTTTGAATTACAATATAATTATATATATATATATATATATATATATATATATATATATATAAAATGCTTTGTAATAAAATATTTTAATGACATAATGCATAAAATGAAATATTTTCTTAATTATTAATAATGAGCTGATGTTTTTTTTCGGTTTTATTATATTTAATTTTTTAATAATTGTTTATTTAAAAAATGAATAATACAGATTTTCATTACTTTATATGAAATATATATTATTTTAAAATAGCCTTGACTACACAAAAACAGCCACACCATAAGGAAACAAACTGTACTGTTTACACAGGATGTCATAATGAGACCGAAGGGCTTTAAAACAATATTTTTTTTGTTTGGTAATATTTTCATCTTTTTTTTATTTTCCAAAACATAGTATAAGAATGAGGAATTTCTCCTGAAAACACATGAAGTATGACATCACGTAAGTGATGCCGTTATTCGATTCCACAAAGTCGAATCCTTCCTAAGACATTTTCCCTCACTTCTTTCAGTATTTCAAGACAACGCTCGAATTCTTCTCGTGTGTTGTTCTTTAGCTGAAAGATAGATTTTGACTTATTGACATATACACTTTCTTTTAAGTAACCTCAAGGGAAAAATTGGGAGGGGTGGAATCAGACGAACGCGTAAGCCAATTAAAATATCTGTTCCTTTAAATCATGCGTTCGCCAAAAATGTTCTGTAAAAGTTCTGTAACAAGTCTTTCTGTGAGTACTATGGCTCCATCTTGTTGGAACTACATCCGTGCACAATTGTTATCAGCTGGCCTCAAAAGTTTTTCTATCATCGTACAGTATTGAGCACCATTTATGGTTATAGCAGTACTGTCTTCATTTTCGAAGATTCAAGGGTCTATAATCCTTTAGGATGTTGCTATGTTCCAAACAGTACACTTACCTGGATAAAGTATTACTCATGAAGTGGTCTTGAATTCTCTGTAGCCCATAGTCTACAGTTTTATCTGTTAACGAAGCCATTTAAGTGGAAATAAGTTTTATTACTGATAATCAAATTGTGTATAAATTCATTATTTTCTTCTATTTGTTGGCGAAGACGAATTGTATAATCAAAGAGATGCTGATAGTCTGTTTGCTTGAACTTTTCTACAAGTTAAGAACATTTTTAATTCGTCCAAAATTCTTAGCAGTAACCACTGAAATATTCCAAGTTGCGTTGAAAGTCTTCTGATCGACGTTTCAGGACTTTGCTCAATACTCTCCTGTATATGTTGAATATTTTCCAGAGTTAGAGCCGAATGATGTCTTCTTAATCTTGGACAGTTACTTACTGACCTTGTTGTAGAAAACATGCAGCCAAATCCATCAATCATTAACTGCAATGGTCCTGTTAGAACATTAAAATAATGACGATATGATGTTCCCTACTTTATAATAATTGAACGCTGATTTTCAAAATAAAATTCAATTAGTTTGATACATTGTTTCGTCGTATACCTTTCCATGATAAATTCTACAAGTTTTATGTATGAAATTCTGAAGAGGGAAAAAAATAAAAAAAAACATTATCTATTCAAACCCATTCGTTCTTTTTGCAGTGCCCTATATTTCAATTGAAACCAATAAATTTGGTTAAATTTTGATAATAATTTGAATAGTTTTCGACCTGATAATGAAATACTGTATTTATCTCTTTGAAATTCCTTTTGTTTTTCAATATAATCCCCTTCAAATTTAATAAAACTACTCTAGTGATTTTCCAATCCCTTTATCTCGTTCTGAAAATCCAATTTCTCAAGACCTTCATAATAGTGGTTTATTTCCTCTTTCAATTCATCACCTGAAGAAAATTACTTGCTACCAATTGCTGACTATCAAGAACTTGTTATCAGGAATGTAGATATTTCAGTCTTTAGCATTATTCACGTTTTTCAAATACATCTTTATTAAAAAAAAAAAAAAAAACTGAAAATATATTATTATGTTGTTTGCACTAAATGTCAGAGTAATTATTGTATATATATATATATACTATTTTTAAACTAAAAGTTCGGGTTGACTTAAATAACATATTAAAATCTAATTAACTTGTAGATATTTTGATAATTCTTTATCTATTTCAAACTAAAGCATATTTTTAGTGCTAAAAAGTAATAAAAAGTTTGATGTGTATATATATATATATATGTTTATATATAAGCGTATGTATATCTGTAAACGTGTATATTACGCTCGACGCTAATTAATATAAATAAATTCAACAGCTTTTCCATGAAAACGCAAAGCTTTCCGTTTTAAATATTATTATGTGGCTGTGTGTCCTCAAATCCGTAAACCTTTTTCAGTACATTTATCGCGTAGCGAACTTTGAACAGAGTTTGTTTAACTGGCAGGGCGGAGATGAAAAGAGTTTGAAAACAGCAGTCGGAAAATTGCTGGTGCGTACGTTTCAAACGGCCTACAGTATCGCCCATCACAACAACCGCCAGCACCGCTAAAGCCACCTCCAACCGCCGTTGCTGTCAGCCACCTACGTACTGGTGACTAAAAGATCCCTTCTATCCCATCCGCTGTTCCCATTCCAGGCCGTCATGTGATTTGACTTTAAAATTCGCGCCAGCGTATCTTCCTGCGCTGGTACGACGAACGCGCTGTAAAATGAAACGAAGCGATGTTGATTTTTATTTTTTGAACCTTACGCTATTATTCTTTTTTTTGTTATAAGAATACAACACCACACATGCATGTTCATGTGTTTATGTATATATATATATATATATATATATATATACATATATATATATATATATATATATATATATATACATACATATATACACGTAGGTGGTTCCAGGTATTCTTGACCTGAAATGGAAGAAGAAGGAAAACAAAAAAATTCTATTTTTTCCCGTATATTCTTCTCTGATTTCTATACACTTTTTGCACAGCTTAATTAAAAGTTCTAAGTAGTTAAAGAAGTACTCTGAAATTTTGTCTTCAAAGTGAGCTAAAATTGCTGCTTGTATTTCTTCGTCGCTGCCAATTTTTTCTCTCAAGGTCGATTGTCAATTTTACAAATACAAATAGTTGCTAGGAGCCAGGTCTAGACTGTAAGGTGGGTGGGCGACTTCATGAAAATTCATCATATTCTCGAACAACAACCTTCGCAACCTCAGCGGTATAGATGAGTGCATTGTCGAAGAACACCTCGAGAGGTTTTCCCGTGTCGTTTTTCAATTATTTTTTGACGAAGTTATCTCAGTAATAACGCTTAATAATTGGCATTTATTACCGTGTTTCTTTCTTTAAAATCGTTCATAAAGATTCTTTGCGAATTTCAAAAAACTGTCGCCATAATCTTCCGAGTACTCTAAGTAACCTTCGCTTTCTTTGGTGGTGGTTCGCCTTTTCGATTGCATTCCATCGACTCTTTCTTTGTACGAGGATCATGTTACAGAACCATAGTTTCATCACCTGTAACAATGGAGTCAATTACTTCTTTCTCCTTCTTGCTGCATAGTCCTAAAAACTGCTTACAGCATTCCACTCGCCATCGTTTTTGAATCCCGATGACATTTCACTAAATATTCCCTTTTTCTAACATTTGTAAAAAAATAAAAAGACAATTTTTTGAAACAGATGATTTATATAGGGTAGAGTGAAATGTTACTTTTCAAGGAATCAAACATTTTTACTTGAGAAAATCACAAGTACTTCGGGTCAAGAATATCTGGAACCACCTTCGTGTGTGTGTGTATCTTGCCGGAAAAGTCTGAAGACCAGTCAAAGACCTGTTTTGCGTAGGCAAAGTGCAATTCGCCCGGCTGCCGTCTGTCAAAGTCCGAAGTAGAACCTCTACTCCAGTGAGAGTAAAGGTGACTAATTTTTTGACCCGGCCGAGCGCTGTTGTACAGCCCGGAGTAGAGGTTCTACTTTCGACTTGTAACTGACGACGGCCAGGAGAATCGCACTTTGCCTAGGCAAAGTCGAACTTTTCCGGTAAGATTTATATATATATATATATATATATATATATATATATATATATATATAAATATATATATATATATATAAATATATATATATATATATATATATATATAAATATATATATATATATAAATATATATATATATAAATATATATATATATAAATATATATATATATAAATATATATATATATATATATATATATACATATATATATATATATATATATATATATATATATATATATATATAAATGATATTTTTGTGAGCGGTGGTAAGGAAGTATGTTAAAGATTAACGGAATGCATTATTTTTATTTGATATCTTAAGTAACTATGCTCATAACAATATATTCCTTATTACATATCTCTTACTGGATAGCATTGGTAGTTTTATATAGATTTCTTATCTCAATATAGTAAAATTATTGTTTCCAACCTTAGGATATTCTTTATTACAACTGAAAAATGTCATAAAGCTTAAGTTCATCGTCGACCCTGATGATAATATTAAGTGTATTCTCAGAATGAAACTTTCATTCAATATTATCTATTTAAAACAGTATTAAAATAAAGTTTTTTTTTCTTATTTAATTCCATGAAATGTGGTTAGGATATTTATGAAAAAATAATGTTTTTCATTAATAATTCTAATCCAGTTATGAATATTAATACTTAATCCAAAATTATTTCAATTTTTTCGGAAATAAAAATTTATATTTATTAAATTATGTATATTTAAGTAAAGAACATCAACTATTCTAATTTTTTAAATATATTAATTTATAAAATTGTTCTCCTCCTATCTAAATATTGATTCATTTAAAAGATTTCTTCATTTTTTAATCCTATTTTACTAAAAAAAATTCTTCGCTATTATTTTACAGCATCAAATAAGAATTAAATGGTTTAAAATCATTAAAATAATTAACAAGAAATTGAAAATGTAATTACAATTTTTATGTACATAAACAATCACAAAAACAGAATAATTATTTAATAGAAGTAAATCAGTTATATTAACTGATGTGTAAAATGCTTCATGTTTTTACAAGAATTATTTATCAAAATGTTTTTTTTTTAATATAGCAATAAAAATGTTATACCATATATAGAATTTACGAGTAGAACTCAAATAATATTTTTATAAAGATTATTTTAAGAAAATCCATTAAAAGATTTTAAATAAGCAATCATTGAACTTTTAGTCAGACTTGATTCGTGGCTATTCTTATATGTTATCAAGCTTTTAAACGAAAAATAGCAGGAAAAAAATGAAATAATAATAAGTACCTTAAATGCCATAGCAAAATATTTTTTTTAAATCATAACCTTAGTTGTTGATGCGCTCTTCAACACTAAATAACATTGAATATTTTGTAATAAAAGAAATTGTTTTCAAGACTGTTTAAAAATATCAGACAAACAGATAGGATTATGTGTGTGTATATATGAATATATATATATATATATATATATACATATATATATATATATATATAATAAGGTATTATTTTAATCTGAAAAAAAAACTGTCAAGTGCGACCGAATAATTTAAAGCAACGTATAAAACATCACGACGGAAATTTTATTTCAGCAGTAAATCCTGTCGACGGGTGTCTCATTTAATTTAATTCCACCACCCATCTACCACTGTACCGTCTTATCTGTCGCACCCCCGTATTCGTAGCTACTGAATTACCGACGAGTCCGCGATCTCAATCTGCTCCACGCTTTGGTTTTAAAATTAGGGTTAAGTCGTTAGGAAACACAACAGACAGAACGTAACTGTGGTGGAAGACGACACAAACCAGTATCGTGTTCGTGAATTGAAGCCAGGAGGGTTGGCGCAAGCTGTTTGTGACATCACTGTTCTAAAAAGCAGCGGCACATACTTTCTACGCGTGTTCGGTGTATGTTTTTTTTCAGTAGACCTAATGTCGTCGTATTCGTTTCGTTCTTATTCCTGTATGTTTGTATACATATATATATATATATATATATATATATATATACACCCTCGTGTGTGTGTCAAAGGGGGGAAAGGGAAAAGAGGAAAAGTTAAAAACCCTAAGAGTATGTTTTTAATTTCAATTTCAGTATTTGAAACATGTTCTTAAATTATAAATTGTTACTGATTGAATTTTTTTTTCATAAATGTATTTAGGTTATCAGATTTGTTTTTTATTCGAATTATCTTGGTATGTTGTTAAGAGAGAAGTTCTTTAAAAATTTAAAAACAAATCTTATGGTTATTAAATGTTAACGGTTGATTGACTTCTTAGATTCGCTCTTAAATATATTGATCAATAGGGCTATATGGCATTATGTGCTAAAATAACTTATTTTTTACTAATGAATGTATATATATATATATATATATATATATATTTGTGTGTGTATATATAGAAAACATTTTAATATAATTTTTAACACTTATAATATAATTTTTTTGTAATCTTTAAACATTCAAGTAGCCTTGAAATTACAAAAGTTCATTAGGAAACTAGTTATATAATGTGGATAAATCATATTATGCAAATACAATTGATTACATCAATTTTAAGTTTATCTTGACTGGCCACTGTTTTTTTGGGATTCCCAAAGAATCATCCTGATCGAGTATTTAACGAAAGGAAAATAGATAACAGGAGCCTATTATGTAACATTGTTGGACCGTTTAAAAGAAGAGCTGCAAGAAGAAAGTGTTCTTTAACTAGGACAACGTGCAGTCCCACAAATCGACCTTCGCTTAGAATTGATTTGTCACCCACCCTATTTCATTGACTTGACTCCGTGCGACTTCTTCCTCTTCCCAAACTTGAAAATTTGACTCGGTGGAAAGAAAGTCACGTTGAATGAGCTAATGACCTCAGTTGTCGATGTGCTCCAAATCCCCAATAACTGACTAACTCTAGTCAAAAATGTTCAATAAATATTTATTTATAATGATTGATTTTTATGTAAATGTACCAAGGAATAGAAAAACCCGTATCTTTTTTGTTGTACTTTGGTACTCTGAAGATGATAGCACCGTCATTGGAACAAGCATAAGCAAAACTCAAAAGTAGTAATCCAAAAAAATAATCATTTATTGAACATTTTGAATTAAGAAACACTTTTTTTTAGTTTGTACCGTGAAAAAATAATTCAGTTGTGAAAGTGAATTTAGTCATTATTGTTAGAATTGTCTTGTGAATTAGATGTTACTATAAAACAGAGTGAGAGAGAAAAATAGAAAATTATAAGTCATATACATATATGTATATATATATATATATATATATGTGTATGTGTATGTGTGTGTGTGTGTGTGTAATTTGTGACATATCTGTGAATCTGGATATTTTCAAGTTATGTTGCTTCTCTCAATGCCACTCTTTAAGTATTTTGTATGACTGTTTTTGTTTTCTGACATCTTCAGATAGATCTGTACCCCATAAAAAGTACAGATTTACCTAAAGATATCAAAAGATAAAACCGATCATAGAAAATACTTCGTGACTTCAAGAAAAAGCAACACAACTTTGATACATATTTAATATTTGTTCGAATATATAAATCTGTACTAATTGAATAATTAGCTTGCTTTAATGTCTCTTACATAATACTTGGATCGAATCAAATTTCGATTAATTAAAATTAACACTTAAAATTATTCAAGCTAATTTAATTCCATTTCATGAAAGGTTTCCAATGTTCATAACAACTGAAACAATTCGTATTTTTTTTAATATTTTCTTGTTTATATATTCACACATTTTATTATAAGAGAACGTGTGAAATATTTAAAGTTGAAAGTGTAATTTCTTTTGAACGACACACAGAATCGACTTTACTTTTTACAAACATTAGAATAACAAATTAATCGTTGAAATTTTCTTGTACTTTTTTGTATTTTTATTACTGTTCCATACATCCTCAATATGAATAGGTTCGAATACAAAATAATTAAAAACTCCAATACATGTTCAGACTTTTTATAAATTCACACTAAAATATTTCTTATATAATTCAATGATTAACAAAATGTATATTTTTTATAAACTTATATTTACTTGTACAATTTTATATTAATTTTTTTAATTAATTAATTTTTGAATGATTATATATTTGTGCTTTTTTATTAATTAATTCTATGATAACGAACATTCACTATAGAATTATAATTGATATCTAAATAGAGTATAATCCTAATTAGTTTAATATTATACGATATAATGGCTTAGTTTATATACTCTTGTAGTCGTGATCATATATGGGTATAAATTATTACCAGAAGTGTTCATGTTAATTGTAACAATTTGAAATACGAATGGGTTTTAACAAAAGGTTAATCATTATACATACCAATCATTATTATGATAGCTAAATTCAATTAATAATTGTATGTAGATTTACTTTTACTAATATCTAATTACTATTATGCAATCATTTATAATTTGAAATATTAATCAGATAAAAGTAGTTGATTAGTATAAAATAAATCGATATTCGATTCAGTCTTTTCAGAATTTTTTTGAAAAAGTATGGTTTTACTAATATTAATTTTTTAAAACGTTTTTAATTTCATATTATTTTGATCATGAAGAAGCATCTAGTTATAACATATATATATATATATATATATATATATATATATATATATATATATATATATATATATATATATGAATTTTTCACTTTTGAATCATTCATTGATAAGTTTCATCCTTCTATTAAAATATTTTTAAATTTCTTTCAGAGTTTATTGCGTTAATATAACACATATATAAGCAGATATTACACAAGTATCGAAATGATTGTTCAGGATCAGTTTCACAAATACTTTTCTATTCACAAACAGCCTGCAACAAATATTTTTGCTCAAAAATGTTCAATTATTATTTATTGATTATTTTTATGCTTTTAGACTGCAATGTCATGATTTTCTGAACATTTAAGTATAGAAAATTTAAGTATAAATTTTGTTTTGTTTAGCGCTTTCAAATGATATAGCTAACAAAATGATTAATTATTGAAAATTTATGATCAGTAGCTTTTTTTGTTTATGACAAGAGGGGTTGAAAAGTAATTTGTGAAAATTGAATTTACTTACAGTATCAAAACTATTATTATGACTATTTTTGATTGCTTCTTTTTCTTATTGTTTTTCTTCTTTTAATACAATTATATTGTATCCAACTAATTTTTCAGAATGTTCATTTAATATCATTCAAAATCAACGAATATTATCTAGAACGAATACTGTTCTTTTAAATATTTTTATTCATTATGAAATTTCTTAACAGAGAATTTCTAAAATTAACGTCGACCATTTTTTATATGGCTGTTAATTTGTGAAGTTTATATCATAATAAAGATTTGAAACAGTTGCGCTATTCACATTAAAAAATGAATTCTTTTTTCATCACACAAACCAAAAAATATTTTTGATCAAAAACGTTCAATTATTGATTATTTTTAACTGTTTCTTATATTTATTTCGATAGGGCTGTCATTCTCAATGCGGTAAAATGGTGAAAAACTTTTTTGATCACAAAACTTTTTTATGGTTTTTAAGGTGAAAAAATAATTCATTTGTGACAGAATTATCATAATGTTTTATATCAGGTACTATTAATCTACAATACGTGATATTATTTTAACAAACACTGATGTAAAATAAAATTTAAAATATTGTTTTATACAGCAATACAAAAATACTTTTACAAAAAAAAATAAAAATAAATAAAGTAAATATCTTTAGTAGTCTACTACTTCAAGAAAGCACTATTAGTCTATTTATTTCATTTTTGGTGCAATAATCTAGATTTTTGATCTTGAGTATCATGTAAAAAATTACTGACAAAATGCTAACATTTCCCAAAAAAATGTTGGTCAATTTGTAAAAATTATGAAGACAATAAAAATTCCGTTAGTCTTCAAAAGATTTTAATATGTTTTTTAAATTTATATTTTCTCTTAATAAATATTATTATAAGAATATTTAAACAATATATATTTGTATATATACATATAAATATATATATATATATATATAAAGTCAAATTCGTTTATAATGATTTCGAATATAATGAGTACACGGCCAGTTTGAACAAATAATAAATATTGGTTTTAGTTTATGAAATTATAAAATTTCTTTTTATTAAGAACTTTTATGAATATATCAAGCAAATTTGGTCTTATTTAACCCGTTTTTTCTTTATTTAACTGTGCTTATTCTTAAATATGTCTGAATTAAATAATATATATATATATATATATATATATATATGTGTGTGTGTGTTTCTTTCACTTGGTTTTCACATTTATTTATTACTTAAAATATGTATTAGATCCTAATATAACTTATTTAAATATTATACAGGTCGGCAGGCCCATAAGTCACGATGGGGTTTGAATACTTACTTAACTTTTGCTTTCTTTTTTTCTGGAATTGTTCTCAATAGTCAAAAAATATATCATGGAAAATGTTTCAACTCTACAGTAGACCAAAACCGCACAGTTTTATTTTGAAAATCAGCATTCAATTATTGGAAGGCAATGAGCATATCGTCGAGATTTTGATGTTGGAGTTGCTCCACTCGGAATTAATGATTCGACGCTTGGTTAATCATTTCCAGCAACAGGGTTCTGTAAGTGATTTTCTACGTACTGGGAGATCACGTTCAGCTAGAACAGAGGCAAATATTGAACGTGTGCCACGAAGTAACGAAAAATAACCAGAAACATCCACCTGGAGACAATCTACCCAGTTGGGTATAGCTTGCACGGTGGTGCAGCGCATATTACACGGTTTACACCTTTTTTTATTCCAGATTTAACTGATACAGAAAATAAAACATGCAGATGATCAGCGACGGGTAGATTTTGCAGTTTAATTTCAATAATTGGCCAGGGAAACAAATGGGTTTATTTAACAGCTGATTATGTCTGATGAGATTCACTTCCGTCTCAACGGTTTTGTCAATAAGCAGAATTACAGGATTTGAAGTACCGAGAATCCGAGAGTTATATACAAATATGAATTGCACACTCTTAAGTGTACGATTTGGTGTGAAGTAACCTCACAGGAAATTATCGAATCATTTTTCTTCGAAAATGAAAGTGGTAATGCAGTGACGGTCACTGAAGAACGATATCGGATCATGCTTGAAAATATTGTACGCCTTACAGTAGAAAATAGATCTAAAATGTAGTTTCAGCAAGATGGAGCCACTTTTTACACTACTGAAGCCATAATGCAAGTTTTAAGAGACATTTTTGGACAATGAATAATTTCGAAAAGATCTATAATTGATTAGCCTCCAGATCTGACGGCCTTTGACTTATTTTTGTGGGGTTACCTAAAAGGAAGGGTGTGTGTGAACAAGCCTCAGACAATTCCATAACTATAGGAGAATATTCACGTGGAAATTAGGGCACTGCAGTCATCAACATTAACAATTGCCATGGAACATATCGCGGAAAAAGAGTTCGTCTTTGTGAAACTGAAAATAGACAGCATTTAAAAGATTTTGTTTTCCGTTCTTAGTGTGAACAAGTCTTCCAGCTTTTTACTTTAGTATAACCAAAGATTACTAAAAATAATTAATAATCAAAAAAGTTATTAACTGTTCAAATCCTGCAATGACTTATGGCCCAATTTGTATTATTCGGATTTATGTAAACACATAATATCTAAGAGAAATTCATCGATATAACGAGATTTCATATAGTTGGTACAACAACAATGGCTTTAACCAAGTTCCATGGCGTGTGTGTGTTTGTATATATATATATATATATATATATATATATATATATATATATATATATATATATATACACTTATATACACCCAGTACTTATTCAATAATTGCAACTAATAAAAATTGAGATGTGTTGCTATTGTGGGATTAGGTTTAATTATTTAAAATCTGACATCTTCGATTAAGTTGTTTAGTGCTATTGAATATAAAGACATTAGAAGAAATATGCTTATTCATGCATTTTTATATTTGGATTCGTCTTCATTATATTCTGAAAAATAATCGTGGAGTGTTGTCTGATTAGAGGATTTTATTATAAAAACAATTGTGACACTTTGACTAAATTCACTTTCACAAATCAATTTTTTTCACCCCACACACAAGATGAAATCGTTGAAAATAATCAAGGGACAATCGAAAATAATCAATCATAATTTATTGAATAGTTTTGATCGAAAAATTTGCTGTGGTTTGTGAGTAAAGGTAGATTGCATTTGTGAAATAAAGCAGCTTAGCCGTTTTCATATTATCTTTGAGGAAGTTTTGTAGAACAGTTAATTTGTTAAAAAAATCTTCGTTTCCTTCATCCTATTTTATGACTATACGAATATATGAACGTTTTTATGGGATCTTTCTCTCTTTTTCTGCCTATGTATATATATATATATATATATATATATATATATACATATTATATATATATATATATATATATATATATATATATATATATATATATATATACATATTATATATATATATATATATATATAAATAATATGTATATATATATATATATATATAATATGTATATATATATATATATATACATATTATATATATATATATATAATATGTATATATATATATATATATATATATATATATATAATATGTATACATATATATATATATATATATATATATATATATATATATATATATATATATGTATATATATATATATACGGTTTAACATATCCTTATTTTTTGTAAAAAAACAAATAGTTTTTATAGAATGTTAGTTCATACATTACAATCAATAATTGCAAAGCCACTTAGCTACATATGTTGTACTATATATATTTTATTAAGTAATCGATACTTAACAGAAACACTCAAATGTTAAATTAACTACGATCTTGCATTTTAGTGCCATTCCACTCTTCAATAAAAACCTCCAACAAAGCGATTACAATGGAGAATTTGTAATAATTACATTTTTGTTTCTAAAAGGTTTCTGTTACCGGATTTCCTGTCTTAAACAGGAGTGTTTTTAATTATTATCGCAATCATATATATATATATATATATATATATATATATATATATATATATATATATATATATATATATATATATATATATATATATGATTGTGACATTTTTTTATCGAATTAAACATTGTGATAATTATAAATTCAACAAAGTATTTGTAACATTTTAAAAATCATATTAGTTCTATCATTTTAATTTCAATTTGAATAAACTTAGTTTCTGTGATTGTGAAACATTGAAAGTTTTATGCAAACGAATCTAGTATAATATTATTTTATTAAAATACAGTGCAGGTAATTATATCATTCTTTATTTTTCTTTCGCTATTTACATTCATTATGTTTATATTTTTCTTTAAATATTACTTTTCTTCTGCTTCTGATAAATTTATCTTCATATTTTATTTATATGTATAAATTGTACTTATTTCTGTATTCAAAGTATGTTTAAAACATGATTATAACTGACAAATATATCAAAATGGTTTTTGATTAACTGTTTTATGATATTTTCAACAAATTAATCTAAAAAAAATACATTTGAATTTTTAAATTATTTAGTAAACACATTAATACTAAGTTAGTTTTGGTTAATTTAATTTTTCCTTAGTAAAAATAATAATTATCATTAAAATTTGTAAGTTGTAATAAATATATCTAACTATATTTTCAGTATTGATTAAATTATTTTATTAAGTAAGTAGAAATACCGATATTTGTATATGCTTTTTTATCATTCATTGTATTTTTCACGAAATAATTTGTGCTATCACAGAATTTTTTTTAATCTAAAATGTTCAGTCAATAATTATTAATCATTTTGATGAAGATGATGGTTTTACCATCATTTCAGAGCACTAAGGTGTAATCAAATTTGAAATCTAGAAGAGATTAAAACATGAATGTATTTAAAATGATGAACCTCAACGTAAAATAATCGCAGAAAAAAATTCAGTATTATTTATACCTTATTCAGTAATTCTGACCGTTTGCGGATTCGTTCACATTGTATTTATGACAGGCTCGGGCTTATGT